>JAAGNO010023300.1:37585-127010 GCA_033439905.1 Ceryle rudis | reverse complement strand
TGGGCCCCCCCTTTGTCGCCCTCCTGGAGTGGACCGTCTTCCATGTGTACACCATGGCTGAGGGCCGTCCAAGGGGGGATGCCACCACGCAGGGGAGAGCAGAAAGCCCTTGTTGGGTTTCCTGTTCTTCCCTGGGCGTTGGGTTCCTGTCAGGCTGCAGACCCTCTGCCCCTCTGCATGTGCCCCCGTGCACCCTGCTGGCACTGTTCCAGCGGGTGAGATGGCCACTGCCTAGCCATGCATGCTCTTTACAGTATTTTTTTTGGATAATGCAGCTGGGCACTGAGGGTCAGCTCAGCACAGCCTTAGGTGCTGAGCATCTTGACTGCAGCCTTCTTTGCTCTGTTTGTTACGCAGTCTTCTTTCTTACTGCACCCAAGACAAGCTGCTGTCAGCATCACTGGTCTCCCTTCCCCCTTTTCCCTGATAGTGTTAGATTTTAAAGATAATTAGTTGACTCTAAAATGAAGCTTTCAACTAAGATTTTCACAAGTTTTCTGAGTGTAACAGGAGCAGAAGCTGCAGTGCAGACGGTCCTCAGATGGATCCACAGATCTCCAGTTCATCAGGCACAGGAACACAAATTTCCCTGAGATCTTTCAGGTTCCTGGTTATGCCCATCTAGGACCCAGCTCACAGGCGAGTTGCATTTGTGCTGACTGCAAAGGCACACAAAGCCCTGCCGAGGGGTGGTAAACTGCTTTACAAGGCAAGTTTAAGAGCGTGAACAGTTATGGAAAAGTGAACATTTTTAGAGTAGAAATTCAGCTTGTAGAGAGACTCTAAAAGAACTGGCACACAATCACAGGTTTGGGAAAGGCTCATCTGTAAAAATGCTGTCTTTGGATGTGCCCATCAGAAGCCCTAGAAGAGGATGGTGTCCTCTGCCCTAAATGTCAAGGCTTACCTGGTTGCAAGCAGTGGGGATGCGGGAGGCTCCCTGGCATGACAGTGAGTCTGTACCACCTTCCAGGTCTCAGTCTCTTCCACCCTTCTTGCAGAGTCAAGACGGTTGAGGTTTCTAGTTGCCTGCCTCCACCTCACCTCCATTTGGGGAAATGCTGTTTATATACTTCATAAATTCTGCCTTTCTTTGCCCCTGTGCAGAACAGGTCTTCCCAGCAGCATTTCATCCTCTTATCTACAGGAGATCCACTGCATGGGGACCTAGAAGACCAATGATCACAGAAACCCCTCGTTGCATATTAAAAAAGTCAGATTTGTACAGGAAAAAAAAAATATTTAAAAGAAAATGCTTAGACATTCATACAAATCTGCAAACACCACTTGATTCAGTATCACCAGAAAGATGTACTGACTCCAGTGAGTTTTGAAGCAGGTGCCGTTGTTAGTCTAAGCACTCAGCATCATGTTGCAGAGATATGAATCAGTCAGAGCAAATTCAACAGAAAACATTGAGAATATTCAAAGGCCTAGGGAACATCACCTGCAAGGGAAGACTGAAGAGATGGGGCCATCTAGTCCTAAAAAGAAACTTGAGGCTGGACCTTCTGGTGTTCTTCAAATACAGTAATGTTAGGAAAGAAACTGTAATTCATATCTCTATGAAGGAAGGAACGATGGAAACAAGGAAAAGCTTTCCATACCCTAACAAGATTTTAATGACCTGACTGGGGAGATTGATATTTCTGCCAATGATGTTTTTAAGGCACAGCTTGGACAACTATGAGTCAGAAATAAGCAGAACTCACCCAGCCTTGCTGCAGCAGAATGGTCGAGGGACCACTTCTGCTCCCTTTGCGCTTGATTTTCCCTAGATCAGTGCTTCATGAAAAGTGAGAACGGTCAGCAATGAGTGTGCAAGGAAAACACAGACTTCACTGGTGGCATGAGATTGACCCAGGAGTGACTGCCATGGCTGGACTCTCTAGCAAACAGTACAGCTGTGTGCGCAAAGCAGGTTCCATGGTTTAACTTCCAGCTCGATGATCCCAACACAATACCATGTTTGCAAACATGGATTCTTCACAGCACTCAGGGCTGAATGGAGATCTGGAGATGATACAGTGGTAGTGACTTGAAGAGCTGCCCGCCCAGAAGAAATGTGGTGAGAAGTGGCAGCATTTTGTAACACAGATAATGAATGAACTTTCAGTGGGTGATTGGACTACTACCTGGGCTGGAAAATTAACATTCATCCTTAATGCTGAATGTTATGGAACAAAACTGAATTCTGACTCATGAACACATTTGTAAAACTCATGGTGCTCTTGGAGGGATGATTGGAGAAGAGCTAGAGGGACAAATTCATTGTGTAAGCGATATGCTGGGAAGCGCTAAACCTGGATGAGTCCCCTATTGGTCTGATCTCTGCTGATCCAAGCGGGGACAATAAGCACAGCACTTGTTTGGAAGAACAAGATGTTATCCCAGAGACTCAGAGTTCCCTTTTCAGAAGCTGACAAGCATCCAGGAGATCCAGACCAAGCAATCACCTTCAGGAAGAAGGATTGTTTTTCTAAAATAATGATAAGGTTGCTGCTCACAGCATTTTTACTGGAGAAGGAGATAAAAAGCTACTTGTGAGAACCACAGTGTAAGATGATGGTCAGTGAAATAGGAAACTGCCTGGAATCTGTATGGGTCTTTGCAAACCAGCAGATTTTCATGTGTATGTATTGCCCCAAACAGTCTATAACCTCAGGCCTTTCTCCAGCTCGTGTTTATCAAAATGCCATGCCTTTTTGACGGTCTGGGATCTCCTTAAAATGAGAAGAAAGGAAGAAAGGCAACCTGTAGTGTCTGGAGCATGACTGGTGTCTCTTTGGCAGGCTGTCATGCAGTCAGTGATGACAGTTGAGATGGTTCTGCTTTTATTCATTTTAAGCCCTGCGATTCTTCCATGAGATGCTATGATTCATGCTTTGCCTACCCAGCTCTGGTCGTGTCCTGGCTCAAGGTGATGACTCAGTGCTGTCCCTACAGCTGCAGAGACAAAGCTTGGTACATAACTGATCTGTGTGGCTTGTCCACGTGGCTCACAGAGAAAAGAAACTTTAGAAATGCTGTAAGAGATGCAACAATTTCTCTCCTGTCCCGGCTGAACACACATCACGGTCTGTCTGCAGAGAAGCCACGGCCAGCAGAGAGGTTGATGGCCTCCATTTTGGTCATCTGATCATTTTGCCGTGGATCTCACCTGGAAGAGGACTCAGCACATCGCCTGTAGCAGAGGCACCAGGAGGAATCACCTTCCCTCTCCACAAGCACAGCCAGAGCTGTCCCTGCCGTGACCCTGGAGCCGTAGAAGCAGTGCTGCAGTCGCGTACCTCCTCTCACTCTTCACCTAACGCAATGAGAGAACAGCTGTGTTTTCATGCCATCTCTTGGGGCTCTTCCATATCTCACCGAATATTGTTGCAGAGAGACACATTAGTTTGTTTACAGCATTCTGTTTACCGAATATGTTCTCTATTTAGGTTTTTATTATGATATTTTATTTTTATTGCTCTCTGCATGATCTGTTTGTTTGCATTAACTTGATTCTAAGGTTTCATAATCTGATTATGGGGAGCAAGGCTCAGAAGGAAGTTATAAAGCATGCACACTGTAGCAATATACCTGCATTACTGAGCACCAGTTGTGTTTGCTCCTTGAGCCTCAGCCTCTTTCTTCCCCAGGGTCTCCCCAAGACTAAAAGTTGCTGATGAACCCATGGACAGCTAGACACTGGAGAGGGGCATAAAGGCAGTGCATGTAGGACTTACAAGTCTGAGGACTTGTTTGTTATCTTTCAAGGTGCTCCATGGTTGTGCCCAGTGATGCAGGACCTGTCTGTCCAAGAACGGGCAGGCATAATGTGTCCATGGGTCTGAGTGGGCCAGAGTAGAGCAGGTGGCAATGGCTCTGCCTGTCTGTGAGTGACAGAGTTCCTTCTGTCTGTCTCTCTTTGGGAATGAAACCAGTTTTGTGCTGTGCAAGATCATAGCGCAGTCTTACAGAGATGATGCACTTTCTTGGGTTGCCATACTGGTTTCACCTCTGCTCACCTGGGGTCAACGTGCACCTCTGCTCAGTATGGGGTCAAAATGCACTTGTCCCATGATCTTGTCTTTGTGTTGTGCATAACATGAAGGTAAGAGGTTTCCTGCTTTTCAACAGATGCACAGAATTACTTTATGTCACTTATTTCCTTGTAGGCTTTGCTGTTAAATGTAGCTTCTGGTTCAGAAAATCCCCATGTGCTGATGGCCAGAGCAGGGAGGGTATTACAGGTGACTATGATCCCTACTTGTTCTGCTTTTTGTGCTGTAAATGTTTGCTTAAGGAAATAAGGTTCTGGAGTGGGTTACCTTAAGTCATCTCAGTGGTCATCTGCCACTCTTCCAAGTGCCAACATGCACACTAAGCTCTGTCAAGAAGGAGCCAGCAGAGAGGAAGGCATTTGCATCTTTCATTACTGCATCACTTTTACCTTCAGCAGCTTTTCTTTACCTAATTGGATACAAGCAGGTAAAGAGCTCAATAATTCTCTTTTTCACTCATGCCAGCAACTGGCAAATTGCAGGAAAGATTAGTCTGTAGCCAGATGTTAGCCAGGAAATAAATTTGCCCTTGAGCAAGGGGACTTCCAGCCATTATGTTCAACACTGAGCATGCATCAGAATGATGCATGAAATAACATCGTTAGGTCTCTTTCTGGCAATTTTCTCAGAAAAAGCCAAGGGAGGGGTTGACCAAGAGATCAAATATCCCAAGGCTTTTTATTGCAAATAACAAGACTTGCAAATTTCCACATGAACCTTGTGAAATTAGCTGTCTCGGGGGCAACTGACTCAGGGCTTCATCCTCCATCTGTTGAAGAATTTCAAAGGGATGTAGATGGTTAAAGAAGCAGGTGTATGATGAAGTTTCTATAACCTCCAAAGCCTCTGTAACCCAGAAAACTGCCTAGCAGAGTTTGGTAGCGACAGAACTTCCTGAGTAAAGGAAGTGTCATATTTTTTTTTTTTTACAATTTTCTGATCTCCAAGAGCTCGTGTGAGTTTCTGCTGTGCACCCCAGAAAATACTTGATTTGCAGACATAACATTTGCCTTCACCAAGAAGACCTAGAGTGGAATCTGCAGTTCATTTTGGATGAAGAGAACTCTCCAAAAGCATGCGGTTCACCAAGACAAAGGGTTCTAGCACACTGGGTTGCTCACGCCTGGGCAGATGGACATTACAATAACACTGTGCCTTCCTGCAGCTGATACACGCGTTGTATAAAGCACAGTGCTGACCTGTAGGGATGCTGGTAAGTAGAGGAGCATTATGGCTAACCCCTCTTAGATCTGCTGTCCTCTTCCAAGAGCTGCTGAAACAGCTGTGCAATGAGACACCCTTCATCTAATGCAAAATGAAGTGAAATGGAGTTCAGAGGTGGTTAAACACTGGAGCATCAGCCCAGAGGAGCTGTGGGAATCTCCATACTTGGAGAGATTTCAGCATTGACCTGGCAAGACATTGAGCAACCTAATGTAGCTTCAAAGGTGACCCTATCCTGAGTGGAGGGCCAGACCAGGCAACCTCCTGAAGTCCCTTCTAGCATGAATTATTCTGTGATTTTATGAAAAGTGAAAAGCAGGCCATTCAGCAAGGTGTCCTGCCACAGCACTAGAGGCAGAAGTCTTGCTGCATTTTTTCATAAGATTACTAATCTGCTTCTGTGGAGTTGGGGAAAGAGACCCACAAAAGCACCATGAAAAGAGAGAATCACGCACAGAAGCACTACTGCTGCCTGCTAGAGGAGGAACGAGCTGATCAAGGCCGCCACCAGCCTTGGAGTCCAGCTCAGAAAATCATTCCTTTCCTGTTCACGCAGCAGGGCAGAAGTACCATCCATATAGCTCAGCTCTGCACATCCCTCCGAACCACAGTGCTGGATGTCCTGTCTCCATTCTCATTTTCCTTCTGATTGTTTAAATCTTTGCTAATTGCAGAGACATCTGCTTTCAGCAGAGGATGAACAAACAAGTTTCAACGCCAGCTTGCTCAGTGCCAGCAGCAGCTGCTGGTCAAACAAGACGTCCCAAGATCATCCCTCTGCTCTTCTCTATTGGAGGAATATTATTAGGCACTCCTTCCTTACTGATCACTGACTGATGATGCCAAATCAGTTGTTTGATCCTGGGTGTGAATGTCAGCCTCTAAATATGGAGTTATTTAGCACCTCAAAAAACAGTGCTCTGACTTTCTTAGCTGGTGTATCACATCCTTTTCTCCCCTGTACTGAGTCGGGGACTGGGGAACTCAAAGGGACTTCAAGTTATGTTGGAATATCCTGTCCAAGTCTGCAAAAAGAGTCAGTGGCCAAACCTCCAAACCCCAAATTCTTTTTTTTGTGTGTGGGTTTTGTTTTGGTTTTTTTTTTTTTTTTTTTTTGCCAGCAGAGACTACTGGAGTATTGCAAAGAAAACCTTTATGTTAAAAATCATTTTCTGAAAATATTTTGAGTGAATTTTAAATGCTATTCAAATTGCATATTTTTAGAATTTTATCAGTCTTTTTTATTCCAGCTTGCTGTCTTGTAACAAAACAATTTTTGCCTGTACACATCTTACTTTCAAGCAGAAAATAGGATTTTTCACAATTTTGTGCAATAATCATGATAAGATTGATGTAAAAATAAAGTGGCAGATGTGATGAGAACAGCAATGAGGTCTGTTTTGAACCCTGCAAAATGGAAACAGAGTTATCATTTCATATTTCGTGGATGAAATGTTTTTTGATATTTACCAGGAGAGTGAGGGCAGGTGGATCCAGAGAAGTCTGTGTATGGTGCAGAATGATGAAGACAAAAATTAAGGCTGCTAATTTTTGGTTTCCTCTACTTGGCAATGTGAACTGTGATGCAGATGAGCTGAGTGCGTCTGGGTGTCAGGGGGCAGGTTCAGAGGGCCACAGGCATCCCTGGCCACAGACTAACTTCTCTAGAAGCAGAACCAGCAGCAGGGAGACATCAAGAAGAACATTCCCAGAAGGGTCAGTTAATTTTTGGAAGCTCTTCCTGGGAGCTTGGCCCACAGCTGGCACACTTTGGGCTATGGTTGTGTTTTCCAGTGGTTCTTTCCATGCTGCAATGGGATCACACGCCACAAATTTGCATCCAGAAATTACATTTTACTGCACGCTGAAACTATTCGGACAGACGATATTTGAGCATTAGCAGCCCTCCTACTTCTGTCTCCACTGTAATTGCTGTTAAGTCTTCCTGATAGTCTTTTAAATGAGGAAGAGATCAAATACGTTCAAATGTTTATGATGCATTGTAAAATAACAAGCCCTTAGGAAACATTAGCCTTTCAGCACTGAATGGGCTCAGCTGATGCGGAGTCGTGTTATTTACAAGCACTTTTGCTTATGTTTTGTGTTGGGTTTTTTTTCCTTTTTTGGAGGGGAGTAAAAGAGGAGGGGGAAGGGCATTATTGAGCATTATTGGAAAGCACTTTAACCCACAGCCACAACTGGTCCTAGTCCTGGGTCCTGCTGAGGCCAGTTCCTTAGGTCAGGAGTGCCCGTTGGCCATCTTTGCTTCTTGGTCCACCCAAGTTATTTGTTCTCAGTATTAAGTAATAAACTCTCTGGCCTTAGGTGCTGCAAATCTCATAGTTTAAAACTATATATATATATATAATCTCCAACTCTAGCTAAAAATTTTCATTAACTTCCCTTCTTTAAAGAACAGGGGAGACCAGACCCTTTGGGATGTTCTCTGCCTAGTTACAGTAGACAACTATCTTCATTGTGTTAAACGTGGCCTAAGACAAAGCTTTGAAAGCCTTTAAGATGCCAGCGCTCCCGGCTGCAGCACCGGTCAGAGATTATCAGCCTGATTTTAATCTTAAGAAGCAAAATATTCCAAAGAGTTAAAAGAAGAGACCCCTGTTCCTCTCTTGGAGCTCCTCCTAGTTCTGAGTATCAAGAAGAAAACCACACACAGCAGGGACTGTAATTAGGATATTACATTACAAGAAAAGGAGTGAAAATTGCCCTGTCAACCTCAGTTCTGTTTAGGCTGTGTCTACTTTCTCCATAATGTGCTTTGTCAGAAATACTACCCTGGGCTTACAATGGCTGCAGAGTCTAATACTGATAGCAACACCAGTGCCTTCCTCTGGAGCCACACCGAAATTAGAGGTTTCAGTGTTATCTGTAACAGGAAAACTAGCTTCCCTTATCTGGAAACTATCCTGCAACGGAGCAAGTCCCTTCACCAGCAGGGAAACCAAAAGGCACTCAGTTCTACTTTTTTTGATGAAAGAGTTTAACGTTCCTCTTCCACTTGGGTTCATTAAACAGGGCACTTTTGAAAAGTGCCACTTCATCTATTATCAAAAGGCGTGAAGCAAACCTCACTTTTTCCTTCTTCTCCTCTGATGGAAGAATAAAAAAGCTTTCCTGCTTTTCTGCCAAGCCTTGAGAATTTCCCAAGGAAAATCTGGATAGCATGAGCCACAGCATGGTGTCCTAATGAGGCATGGAGTAGGATGGATGTGGACATTCCATGCTGCAAGTTGCCACCAGTCGTGTGGCATTTCTACGGATGTTATTCTCACTACGGAGCCCAGGCACGAATCACTGACTTACAGCCAGGCGCACAACCTCATTCTCCAGCCACTACATTTTTTTCCTCCCATTTTGCAGATGTCTTATGGCTGGTAATTTCCTTTTGCATATTTCAGATATCTGGGGACATTTCCTGAGAGCTGTGGTGGCTCACTGAACCCTGGCAGCAATGCTGTCTAATGGCTGGAGCAGTTGTCCGGACAATCTGCTGAGTTAGGCTCGTTTTTTTTTTTAACAAAGATCTTTGTATCTGCAGCTGCTGCTGCTGCACTGGATCTCGTTGTTTACAACATTTTGCTCCTTCCTGGTAAGGAAGATATATTTCACTTAATGAAGACAATCACTGTCTTTACATCATTCTGTTGTAACCCCAGGTTTGTTTCGTGGTTCTGTGTCTGTGATTGCTTTTCAGTCCTGCTGAGGGTGTCTTTGTTGTTTTATGGATTATATATCTTGGGTATATTTCTCCATAATTTTCATTACCGTTTCTATTGCATCCGTGGAGCAAGGCTTCTTCCTTCAACTCTCCAAGAACATCTTTACATTCCCATGGGTGGTGCTTAATGAAAGACCTGGTAGCTTAATTTAGTGCCAACAGTATTTGTCTTATGGTCTTGAAGGCAGCAAGATCAAATCCAGAAGGAGTTCTATTTTTATTAAAAAATAACTCTGGCTTCTTATGCTCTGCATGTCAAATGGATCACAACAGTAGCAATTAATTATCTTTATCTACCCCTCTACTCCCTTCTTAGCATTATTTAAATTGCTCGTGTTCAAGATGCAAAACTTCAACTTCAGCAGATGCTTGATCTTTCAACCCTTATTTATATGAGAAGCTGAAATCAGTGTCACCAGAATTTTCCCAGAAGTGGGTTTCACTTTCTCTGTGTCAATCAGCTTCTTGGTGCTGCAGGGGTAGCAACCCTCTGCTCTTCACTGATGACACGCAGAATAGCATCTGAGGAGCAAAATGTTTAGCCTAGTGAAAGCCTTTGAGTTTCACTGAACGTGAAGGGCTGCGATACACAAGTGCTCGGAGAGGATGGTCCTTTCTGTCCGTTCACTTGAGGATGCACAGGTCTGTCTGGATTGTCCAGAGTCAGTCATCTGGAGTGTATGAAGTCTTCTCTGCACCCACTCACGGCACACGTGATGCATCGTGCTGCTTTGAGAGGAGGAGATTTTTCACTGGAGTCTGTGTTTTGTCTCCTTCTGAGGTTTCACTCCTGTAGTTACAGGCTTGTACATCCTTGCAAGGAGAATAATACATAACCACAGGTGCTTATTGACTGGGGCACTATTGAGTTACAAATAGACTTGCCTGTGCCTTGGACGGGAGTAGGGGAATGAATTATTGATAAGGGCTGTGGTGTAATGAAGGCGGGTGGAGATGGCTCCTCTGACTCACGCACTGGTTTTCCTGCTGCAGCTAAAACACATCAGAAGGATGCGCAGAGGAGCTGCTGCTCACACACCGGTGCCAATGGCACCTCTGCAGAGGTAGAAGAAAGCATGGGGCATAATTACCAGACACACAATCCCAGAATCACTAAAGGGGGATGAGGTTAATCTTCTGGTTCCTCTGAGCAGCCTGCCAGGGACTCGCCCAGGTCTCTGCACTTTTCCAGTGACAGAAGAAATTTTCATGAAATGCCAGTGCTGGTGATGAGAAATGAACTTTGCCTCCAAGTGCTCCCCAAACAGCAATCAGGGCTTAAAAAGATTATTGACCTGAAGGAAGGGGAGGTGATTTGTGAGTGATCAGTGAAGCCAATGAGCCACAAATCGTTTCAGACCCAGTGTCCTCTGCAGATGACTCACGGACTGGCTCTGATACCCCAGAACGAGGAGTAACCTTCTTCAGGATATGTCCCTGAAGATTTCCAGATGCAAACCTGGCCTACAACACAGTGGTATGGGGGGTGATGGTGAGTGCATTGATTTATTGGAGTTACTCACATAAGCACACAAGACTCAGATGAAGAATTTGTCCTCTATATCATGGATGTTTTGCAAGGTGTCGCTCATGAAATTCAGAGCCAGCCCTTAGCTTTTTCTCCTGTCTTGGCTGTAAGGTGCATAAGCTGTCCAGTTGTTTCTGGCTGTCTGAGAGAGTGGGCGTTCAAACTTCATCTGGCTTTGCAGGAACATTTTGCAACCTCGTGACAAAAACCCCCATCAGTTCCCTTCCCATTAAAGCTTGTGCAACTCTTCACAGGGTAGAGCGTAACCAACTGTTTTGCACCAACTGTTTTCAGCTCATGGTTGTGTCCAAACGTCAAGATGCAGAAAGATGTTCTCATGGCATATACAGAAATACTTCAATAAGAAAGAAGCAGCTTGTGTGACTCCTGAAATACCATCAGTTCATCTTCCAGAGACCAAGAAATAACAGGAAAAAATCCAGCTCCTAATTCTAATCCAGTAAAAATTCTTGTAGCTCGTTTCCATAGGAAAGATCCAATTAAAATTTGCCCACTTCAGTTATTTTTTTCTATCACCTCCTTTCCACTGATGGCAAATTTCGTTGCTCAGATACCTCTCAAATTGCCTTGATGCCTTTGAAAGATTCTAAAGTGAAGATGTAGGGTTAATTCCACCTAAATTTAAATATGTTCTGTTATAAAATGTAATCTCCTACCATCAGCAGCTCTCATAAATACTACTTTGCTAAAATGCCCGGTTTCCGCGCTGTGCTTTGATATACAGTTTATCCATTCAACATTCAGTTTTGATTGGTAGTAAAGGCTTTTAGTAAGGATGACAGAAATGTTTTATCCACCATCATAAACACGGTTTTATTAAAAAGAAAAAAAAAGAAAAAAAAAAAAAAAGAAGAGTAGGAATGAGAAAAATGCAGGTCCCCAGTCCTCTTTTCATAACTTACTGGGAAAGACTTTCTAGCTGAATCAGCTGCTGAGTTGCCATGTTTTTATCTAGGAGGATGCAAATTTAAGTGTTTCTGGGCTGTAACTGCAGTACGTGCAGGCTCTGGGGTACCCACAGTCATTGTCTGAAGGCTTAGTACTGTGTGAGAGAAACAGGCAGTTTATTGCATTTGTCCTACCAGCCTGGATCTTTACAGAGAATGCAAGAGCAGTCCTGCTGCCTATTACTCCAGCCCTCCTTTTAATGCACAAAGTTTATCTTTCTGGAATTCTCTCACTTAAAAAAAAAAAAAAAGGTATTGAGGGGGTTTTTCAGCTCTGCTGTGAATGAAATCTTTCAGGACCTATGCTAAATCAAGTGAAGTCTTACAGCAAGAGGTCCTGGCCCCTTGGCAGTGAGGGGACAATATTACACAGGACCAGCATTCCCAACATCAAGTCTTGGTGCAAAACTTTTCAGAAGGACTCTCATTGGGATGTGCCCCAAGGATTATTGGGTTGTGTCCACCAAATGTTCAGATCGGCTATTCACCGGATGAGATTGGACCTGTTCATGTCTCATTGTAAACCCTAATGCTGTCCAGTGGCTGGTTCTTAGCCAGCTCAGTAAAGTCCACTGCAACTCCTAACAATGCTTGCGAGACCCTGGAGAAGCTTAGAGACCCACCTACCATGGTGATGTTCATACAAATGCCACAACATCCTAACAGCCATGACAACGTCCATCTTTTCCAATGCAACAGCAAGGTCTACCTTTCACGAGAAAGCAGCTCACCTTCCAACAACAGCCCTTCCCTGGGGTCGCATTCCATTCGAAGGAAGGGAACTGAATAGTTTATTTCATGACTGCAGGTATCTGGACCGAATCCTACCAAATGCTTTCGCACGAGTCCCTGCCCATCTGTCAGAGAGTCAGCGTGGTGAGTCTTGACATTGCGCTGTTGTGTCCCCTGCATATTGATCCAGATCTAGCATGTCTCTATCTGGTGGGGAAATAAACATGTGGCAGCTCCTGCACTGCTAAGTACTGAACTTGGTAGAGTGCCACCAGGCCTCTGGAGACCCTGCAGGTCTCCAGAGAAGAGAAGCATAACATTGCTTGAGAGACGGTTTCATCGGTAAAAGAGAATGGTGATGTTTACTGACATCAGTTGAATAAACAAACAAGACAATAAATTTGGATTTGCTGTTGAAATTACTTGAAAGTGCTGTATATTGAATTTTACCTGTTTTTATTGTTTGTGGAATGGGCTGATGTTTTATGTGTTGTCTTTTTTTGATACGCTGATTTTGTATGATTTCATCATGTATCCTGGGAGAAAAAAAAAAAAAAAAAGAGAGGAAAAAGAATTACTACCATGCCTTAAATGAGCTAAACCAAATTCCCAGAGATAAGAATTAAATTATTCTAATTCAATGTGACAAAGTGAAATGGAGGTCATCCTTGGAAACAGTGCTGGTGCTTGTAAGGTGAAATGCTTCAGTAGCTTCAGTAGCTTCCATGCCACAACTTTCTAACTTTGTGAGCACAGTAACTGTCTCCGTTTGAGGCTCAGGGCAAACCCATGTGAAACACAGAGCAGGTTTTCTCCATTAGCCCCTTCCCTCTCCCTCCCAGGAGAGGGTAAAAAGGGGAATAAGGAAAAAAACAATAAAATGCCTCACCCAAGATTGGAAGTTAAGACTATAACTTAACTCACAGCAGCAAAGCTGGCAAAGGAAGAGCCCCCCGACCTTGGTCTATGGAGTGTGGCAGGGAAGGGGAGGGAATACCAGCTGCCTTCTGACCCCTCAGGGTCCTGGGGTTACCACCTGTCCCCCCCACTCAGCCTGTTCACCCTTAAACCACAACAGTAAGTTAAGAACCAGGACATATAATTGTTATAAATCTTCTGGACTCCTTGTTCTTTAACAGGCCCTTCGTGTGATGGGTGAAGTGGTCGGGGAATGTTGTTGATCTGGAATTTTTCTCAATGTATTTGTATTTGTAGAACCAAGACCTGATTAAATCCTACCCAGAGATCTTGGCTTTTCATGTGACTTTTGAAAGACTCTTTAGTTTTAACCCATTGGGTTTGGGTTTTTTTTCCCCTCCTTATAATCCCAGGGAGTTTGGAGCTGTTTTACATGAGCTCTCAGGAACTGAGCTTGCTTTGGCTTAGTGTCCATGTTCACTTGTACCCGAGAGGGTTTTGGGAAGAATTGTAGTTGTTTGGTAGGGGTGACCTGTCATTCTTCTCAAAATTTTTGACTTAAAGCTTCAACAAGAGGCCCAGGCAATACTGTGGGGCCAAGGCAGCCAGCGCTGATTCCCTAAGGCTTAAAATCAACATTCCTGTAAAAGCAGCATGTCTATGTTTCCTTTGCTTTCCCTTTTCTCAGAAACACCCTCTGCCATCTGTCTGGGACTGGCCAGTTTAGTCTGGTTTATGTGGTACCCTCCCAGCAGAGCAGATGAATGACCTCCCTGTCCCACACTCCCAAGACACTGGAGGGAAAAATGTGAGCCCTGCTGAGTTGGGCAAAAACAAGGTCCGGAGACATGGGACTGAGAGGAAAAGGTTGTTTTGGCAAGAACCAGATAACATGCAGGGCAGGATGATCAGCTTGAGCACATGAGAAATCTTGGACCATGAGGACTGTGTCAGGGACCCTTGACTTCAGTAGTGTGGGTATTTTGATAAATGCACTTCTGAATTGCCCTAAACCTTCATATGCTGATATCAGAAAGAAAGGACTAGGAGACATGCTGGAGAGCCCTTTGGGGCTCCCAAAGCAGTATGTGCTGGGCTAGTTGTGACCCACAGGTGGGTCCTGGTCATGGGAAGAAGGAGTTAATTCTGGGACCTTCCAGAAGACATCCTCAGCAAAAGCAAGACACTCTCCCATGGTTTCATGCAGTTATGCCTGAGAAGATTCAGGCTAAAAAAAAATATATATGTAAAGATTTCAATGTTCAGCTACTGGTTGGACCTTGAGGTTTGCCTTAAATCAGCTCATTGCTCTTCCTGTTTTTCCTAAATGCAGCATTGCTGGTCCCAGCAGAAGTTCATGTGCTAATTGTGTAAGTACGTAACAGCTCTGGACTCCCTTTGGAGAGCTCTGTGGCTCCCGTGCCTCTGTTCTACCCCTGGTGGGGAAATATATTAAGGAATTTAATATTATTTGGAAAGCTGATCGCAGGAATATGTTTCTTATCCCCTGGGCACCATTGCAGTCACACAGTGACATTAGCTTTCCTGTCCACAGGCCCCTGCCAAGTGCTTGCCTGTCCCACTGCTCCAGCATATTTTAAACTCTCTTCAGTTTTATGGTTTCCCTTTTATTTATATCTCCCTGTGATACTCCCCTCATTCTTCCCTAGCATCTGAAGACGTGCAAAAAAAGCTGGAGAGCACTGGTTCCCAAGAGGTGCCTCCAAAGTTTGAGTAGCTTCTTCCCTGTCACAAGCCTGTCAATAAGGAGCTTGATGGGGTCTCTACTTCCCAGTCAGGGGTGGGATCCGATTTCCCAGGTTATCAGCATGACACAAGAACAGATTTGTTTTCAAGCCTCTTTATTAAAATTCTACCTCGCACAGTGGAGCTGAATGTTCTCCATTTCAAAAGTTACCTTGTAGTTTGTTTGAATAAAAAGTGGCATTAGAGACTGGAAGGCTTTTTGGTATTTTTGGTCTTCTGGCTTTAATAAGAATACAGGGAATTTCCATTTCAAGGCTTTGGAAGACTAAAAGTCCCACCAAGCATGCACTGTTATTGACTAAAGCAGGACTCTCTGAAAAATAATATACTCCAAAGTACACACATCTCCCTCTGCACAGGTGAGAGAATAAACAACACATGCCTATTAATCACACTGCTTAATGCATTACTGGATAGTGCCCAAACATGGTTGTACTACTGATCATAAGAACCCATTTAGAAGAAAAATTAATAAACCTGAGAATGGAATTTCAGGTTTCCACCCCTATTTAACAGGAGTGAGGGCTACTTGCATAGCACAGTACAAGCTGAGCCTTACTGTGGGCAGAGCAGCTTTTCATGCCACGTGGGAAGCTGGCAGGAGATGTTTCTGCACTTTGGTTTTGAAGGGTTATGGATAAAATAGAAAGGTCATTCAGAAGCTGGAAAAAAAAAAAAACTTGTGAGGAGTGTGTTTAGTTATTTAAAGACAGTGAACAGCACAACCCCACCAATATATCACAAGATCAGCAAATGCATTCACTAGTAGAGCCAGCGAACATTTGCTTTGGTAGCTACGAACTTTTTCCTTGCTTTATTTATTTATTTTAATTTAGTGAGAGAAACTTCACTTTTTAGCCTTGTTTTCTGAGGAAATGAGTTCTACGTGAGTGGGATGTCTGTTCACTTCCCTGTCCCTTAGCTCCTTTTCCTGATTATTGGGGAATGCATGAGGCAATTGAGCAAATTGAAGCAGAGGTTTCAATGACAAGCAGCTCAAGGAAAACTCAGGGTGGTCTTTCTTCCCTAAACACAGTCGAAATTCAGCCGTACCTGTTCCTACTGGGAGTAGCCTGTTTAAAACAGCAAGCCACAGCCTGTGTGTTGGTTGTGGCAAACAGACAAAAGAGGAAAATGGAGGGCTGAGAATACAGGAAAATAACAGGAATCCAGGAGAATTCCACATGGAAGAGATGGGGGGATGTGAGTCACACACCCAGAGCTAATCAGATGATAAATTGTTCTAAACTGGAAAGGTGGAAATGAAAACCAAAAAACCTATTTCATTTTCTAAGTGTATTTGTGTTTTGGTTTGGACCTTGAAAAGTCAAGAAAAAAATGTGTTGACTTGGAGACTGAAAAAAGCATAAGTAAATGTAGGCCAGAAGATAACAAGCCAAAATGCAGATGTAGATAAAGCTCTATTTTTAAGACATATATTTTGCAGTAGAAGTGAAGTGCAAGACTCTCATACAGTGCAATATGTATATGCAGGCCCAGACAGAGGTATTTACAACAGTGGGTTTGGGAAGATTTCTGGAAAAAGCAAGTTTTTAGGAATTTTCCCTGTCCTGCCCACATGTGTTAGACTTCTGATGCTGTATTCTTCTGAATGATAGAGGACGTTTCCCAGAAATTCTCTTCTTCTTCCTTTAGGAGAATATCTTAAACAAATGCTGAAAACATAATTAAATTGTGTCAGTCTTTCTTACTGGTGTTCTAAGATTAAGAATCGTATCTGCAAGATCAAAAAGACTTTTGCTAGGGTCACAGCTATGTAACCAGTCCCCACGAAGTGTAAAGTCTAGATTTCTGCCTGCCATAATAAAATTACAGTAGCACAAGACCGCTTAAAACCGTAACCGCATAATTTTGGGTATGGGATGAATCTGACCTTTTCACTGTTTCGACAGCACAAACTGCTGGAATTAATTAATTAATTGAATGATTAGTTTTAAATTCTTTACTCATCTCTGCTTGTGGCCTTGAAAGAACAAGGTATAATCAGGGTGATCCCTAATTAATGATACCTTTCCAGAGACTCCAGACCAGCAGTTAAAGTTTAGGAGGTTCGTTGCTTTCGCGCAGCCATTGCATGGCTGGGAAATGAGGTTGCCTTGTGCCAGTGCTTACAGGAGTTAGTGGTCCTTGAAAAGGCACCTTTGCTGATGCTGAAGCCTTGGAAAGGCCCTGGGAAGGATTTTGCAGCAGCAGCCTTAAAGGCAGAAACGATAATTCAGTGTTCAATGAATACAAGTGAGGTCAATCCAAGGAAAATTATTCAGCAGGTTCACCAGTGCTGTTGGGATGGATAAATTACACTGGTGCCCGAAGTCTGCTGGTAAAAAAAGCAACAGGCTTTCATTGCAGCTGCAGCGATAGCTTTGCATCTGTCTCCACCTTCCAGCTATTTAAGACTTGCAAATTAGGCAACCTGGCAACCTGTGGTGGCTCCCTTGGCAGATATGCTCCGAAACCACTTTGAGCGCTACATTTATCGGTCAATGAAGGAAGGAAGGCAGAGAAGGCGCCAACTATGTTCTGCAAAGTAACCTAAGGCTATACAAGCAGACACGTGAGCTTACTCTCTCTTTGACCTGATGGGATCCAAAGAAGATGCAGATGGGGCTACACTTCAGTCCCACTAGATCAAAGTCAAGCCTCAGTCCAGGAGAATCTAATAAGAGTTGTTGTGCTGGAGAAAGAGCTGAGAAATAGGCCAGGGTGATGGAAAGCTTCTAGGAAGTACGGTGCTCCTGACTGACCTGATGACCATTCGTTGTATCCTGTACAATACAGGACTTTGCTTCCCAGAAGACCCATTTTAATTGGTTATAGGAGTCTACAGACTACAGCCATGCTGTCCCAAGTCAAAGATCCCCTGCCAACAGCTCTTCCGCTGCCCTTCCTGCCCACGTGTCTCATAGTAGCTTGGTCTTGTGCATTGCTGCAGCTCCTCTACCTTTATCCAGAGGTCTGGCGCTGATTTTACAGTGAGGAAAACTGCACCATTAAATTGATTCCAGGACAGTGGCCCTAAAAAATGTGCCCTGTGTCATCATTTTCATTTTCTTTTGACCGTTCTCTCAGATTGCCAGCACCTTGAACCCCCACCTCTGCTGCTACCTCCTTGACCTTTCTTGCCCTTTCCTTTTAGATCTGGACTACCACATCTTCCTATTTCCCACTCCCAGACCCTGCTCCTGCCTCCTCGGGCTGCCACAGATAGCCCATCAACTCCTTCCCTGAATCCTTCTCCTGCCTCCACATCTCCCAGCCTTCTGACATTACGTCCTCAGGCTCCCTTGGCAGCCTATGGCTGCCAAGGTCATGTCTGCCAGGGGACATCAGAAAAGCTGCTCTGAACATGTGTGTCAGGAATGGGAAGTGGGTGCTCAGAGTAGCTGAGTTCCTGGGGAGCTGACAGATTTGGAGATACCTTTCTAGCATTGCCACAAGCTGATGTCAAAGCTAGAATGAGAAAATGTGCCTGCTCATATCAAGTTCGGTTTGCTGACAAGAGACTGCTCATGCCCAAGATATCTTGCTGAACTATTGGGAGTATTTTGCAAACAGCTGCTGGACTAGATGGCATGGACAGAAAAAGACACTGGTCTATGGCCAAGACCTCAGAGAACTTCTGCAGAGTTGGGAGGGGAGCCCAGCGTGAGGCTTAGTGCAGAGGCTGACTGCAGCAAACTACACCTAGTCCTACAATTCCCCAAACTGCAAATATCCTTACCAGTCTCCTTCCCAAAACTGGAATCTCCTTACAGAAAAAAACTCCACCAAGTACTGAAGCCTCTGTGCTCACAGAGCCTTGCGCACTGTTCCTTCCTGTGACTGACACCATCAACTAAAAAATTCACTAAAATGGGATTCACGAATTCTGTATCAATCGGCCAAGTGAACCTCCTCACCTGTATATCCCTAAGTTCACTGGAACAACGGCATCAGGAGCTGTGGTCACCTGCACAGATGTCTGAGATCATTATGGGAACACTGACCTTGCATCCTATCCCAGGCAGGCAGCAGCATACTTCTGCATAACCCCTGACAACATGAGCCCATGGTCTTCTGCAAAAGATACTCGTCTGACAGACAGAAACTGCTTATTATGATGTTGAAGAGCCCTCTCATACCCAGTTCCTGGGAAATCCTATGCATGTGAGATTCAAACTGTGTGCTGCAAAGCCTGGCAATGGCAATCTCAGGCTTTACTGCCAAGATCACTGCAAGGACACATAAGCCCAAGTCTTTTGATTATGTTCTCCCATGGAACAAGTGATAGAACAAGAGAAAATGGCTTCAAGCTGACCCAGGGGAGGTTTAGGTTGGACATTAGGAAAAATGACTTCCCCACAAGGCTTGTCCAGGACTGGCCCAGGGTGCCCAGGACAGTGGTGGAGTCCCCATGATCCTTGGAAGGGTTTCCAAGCACCCCCTGGAGATGTGGTGCATGGGATGTGAGGGACGTGGGTTAGTGGTGCCCTGGCAGTGCTGGGGAAAAGGCTGGACTTGATCTGAAAGGTCTCTGCCAACCAAACTGATTCTATAATTCTGTGATTCTATGACTTCCTCCTTTTAGGAAAAACATCTTGGATTAGCATGTTGCTTGGAGAATCAGCATCTAAATTGTTCTGAATTCTGGGGGTCTCCAGTGTCCTAAAGGGTCAGATTATCAGGAATGCTGCCCTCAGCTAACAACAGTGAAAAATCCAGTCCAATACTCTGAGGAATATGGAACTATCTCTTGGAGCATCCAAGAAGATCCCTTACGAAGCTCTGGGCAGCTGTAAAGCTCCATCTTTGGTTTGAGTTCGTAATTTCTTTACAAAGCAGCAGGAAAAAAAAGAAAAAGCCAACCCTGTTAGCCTCAATCTACAGACTAATCATTCACCATGCTTCCTGCTGTCAGTGCCCAGAAACCTGTATCAGGAGTGGCTGTTTCTACTAACGACCAGCTACCAAGATACATAGAAGTTAACAACACTTAAGCATGCAGGAATTTTCTCTCCATGAAGGTTTTTCAGTACAATTCCCCTTACAGCAGCATAAAGGTTACAGATATCACCTCTTACCTTGGGGTTTCCAGTATTCGCTTTCAGGGCTTGTTTTTAAATGGGAAATACAGTCAGTTTTTACTGGAATCCCCTGAAGAACTCAGGAACAGGGCTGAAGAAAGCATACTGCCTCACTGCAAGTTAGGAGTGAACAGTTCTAGAGGAGATGTGGGAGTAAAGCAAGTGAGACATGGATATCCGTATTTCTGAGGTACGGTTTGGAGATGGAATGACTGGATATCGTGTTTGTTAATGTGTGTGTGGGCCAGCTAACAATGCTTGAAAGACAGGCACTTGAGAAGGACAAGTCTGCCCTGGGCCGGGGATGAGGGGTGGACTGGAGCTCTTCCATAACAGGACAGAGCTGTGGCAGGAGAGGTGGCTCTTATGTGGTGGAACAAAGGATTGGAGATGTGGCAAATTGCTGGAATCCTGCCTGTGTACTCCAGAAAGTTTGTGGTTGCTGGTCCTGGTAATGCCTGTGAAAGCTACCCTAACAGCCACACTGAGGTAAGCTGGCAGCTCTACACGCAACAAGGGTTGTGCAGCAAGGGAGAGAACAAGAAATAACCCTCTCATGCAAACACTTTTCTCAGTAAGACCACAATGCTCCCAGGTCATGGTAGAAAAATAGCAGTTCGGCCAAGCTTTGGAGTCGATGGTGAAGAGCTGAGGGCTGTATCAGAAGCCTTGGAGGCAGCAGAGGACAGTGCAAGTCAGCATTGTCCAATCAGTCTCACTGCACTGCCTCTGCAGAGCCTGGAGGCTGGGCGTGTGGACCTGGCTGTGGAGGCAAAGCAGTACTAGGGCATGGGCAGGATGAGCTGGATGATGCTGAGATGATGACAACCAAGGCAGTAGATTTCTCCTTTTGCTTTCCACAGCTGCAGCTGTCCAAGAGGGAGCTCCATGGCAAGAGAGCCGTCTTTGTACCTAATGTACCTAATGTACCCAGCTTTCCAAGTCACAGGGAGCAGCAGGGATGGAACTTTGTGCTGTACTGTTCTCTGTCTCACAGGGGATGAGGAGACCGACCTCTGCTCTCACTCTGTAAGGCCACCCCAGTCTCCAGTGTAGGGCATGTGTTTCAGTTCTCTGTAGTATACCTTGGGTTTAAACTTGCCCTTTCAATCTGCATAACCTCCTGTCCAAGGGCTGGCAGAAGAGAGTGGAGAAATACTTGTTTACATTCTGAAAAATGTTGAAAGTTAAACTACAGATGGGCTTCAGATACCAGTAGTTGTCAGCCACAGTGGCTTCACCCCATCTGCTTTGCCCTGCAGAAGTCAGGTATCTGTCTAGTCTGAGGTAGTCACTCAAGTTCCCTCTGCAGTCAGTGGAGACAGCAAGATGAAATCATTTACCCCTGCAAGTGCCCACCGAAGCCAGTAACAGTGCCTGGATCAGACACTAACACCCTCCTCATCCAACGTCTAATTCAACAGAAAACTGCAATCACAGTGGCTGCAAGGCTAGGGTTTGGGATCAGCTCCTCTAGGGACTTGCAGATGTGTGGAGGGCTTGACAAGGCAGACTGAGAAATATGAAATGATCTGCGCTCCTGGGAGCATCCACTGCCCAAAATAGCCCTGTGGGTGTGCATAGGGCAGAGCAATGCATCTACCAGTCATCTTCCAGAAGCCCCTCATGTGCTCATGTACATGAGGTTATGGACACACACAGTATATGTGATAAGGACACAGTGTCATCTGTGTTGCTTGAGGTCTCAGTCAGACACTGACTGAGAAGAATCACATGGGTAAACATCAGAAGTCATGATGAGATGGGAAAGGGGGTCTCAAAAGGCTGTGTGACAGGGGACAAAGGGTCTCAGTGCTGGTGGAAGTTTGAGTTTGGCAGTGTTTGCTGTGCTAATGTCAGCTCTTCGCTGCTAATGGTACATCTGGTGAGAGAGACCTGTCCAAGGAACAAACTGGAAATGACGGTTAGATCGTGCAAGGTTCTGGCTGCACAATGCTGGCCAGTTAAAGTTTCAAGGACTTGGCTCTGAGTGCCTAGTGAAAAACCACAGTCTCTCATCTCTGCAGCGCCTCTGCAAAGAGCCCATAAATCACCTTTCCCAACACCGTGCAGTCTGCTCACCTCCTCTTGCATCTTCTTAACTTGGTGACACAGCTTTTCACATAGCCCTGGTAGGCAAGGACATGACCCCTGCCTGCCCCAGCCTTAGCCTGGTGCCTGCCAAAATCCCTCCCAAGCATGCTGAACAGGTGAGCATTGTCATCTCCACATGCTCCCATTACCTGCAGGGCCAAGGATACGGTTTTATAAAGCCTTTTTGGGTAATAGGCTGCCAGTGTCTGCCCGAATCAGACAAAGCAGAGGGCAGTTCTTCATCTTTTTAAGGAAAGAATTGTCAGTGAGCTTAATTGTGTCCCTGAAAATGCAGGGACACAACAGAGTGATTATCCCACTCAAGATAGGGTAGGGAAGGGAATGTAGGTGTGGATTCAGCACTTCTGAAGGAAGACTCCTGAGAGTTTCCCAGCCTCATTGAACTGGATTTTGTAATGAGGATTTGCAGAAGCATATCACTGACTTCTCCTTTCTTTTTTCCCTGTGCAGAGTTTAGACTGAATGACAGCAGGATAGAAAAGGGCCCAGGCACAGATTGCTTTCTGCGTTAAGTTATTCAACAATAATCAAAGCGCTCACCCCTTTAAAAACAAATCCCTCCAAATGAAAGAGTCTCGCCTGACATGCTGGGTACGGCCCTGGGTACACGGACAGAAATGGAACAGATTTTCAACCTGAAAAAAGCATTTTTATGTTACCGTGAAGTTTAAATCACCTGTGAAGCAATTTGTGATGTTGATAAACAGATACATTTGGAAGAAGCTTAATATGAGGAGGAAAATATTTTAGACTGTAAAGATCAAGTTTGGGGAGATTTTTAGGACCAATTATCGTGTTCCCAAAATCAAAATGCAATGCTGTCGGTATTGGTACAGACCCAACAGGAAAGCTTTCTCATCCACACCGCTAAGTCATGTTGCTGCAACAAAACTCCAAATGCTATTTCCTTCGGCTGCTCTTGCAAACTACAGTGCAGGTCTGGCATACATCAGCACAGATGTTTTGGCAGGAAAAGGTGTTAACGAAGTGAAATTGTTGCTAATATTAAAATTAGCTGTTTTCATTTCAACTTCCTACAACCTCCAGCAACAAAATCAATCACTATTTGCCAGCTGAAGGGCAAGCTTCCAAAAAGGAGGAAGCACTCATTTTCAGCTCCTGCAAACAAAAGGAATACAGTCCTACTGTTTGTTACAGCTTTCCTAAGGCAGCAAGTATTTGGGATCCTCTGGAAATCTGGATGGTTTTCCATAGTAGATGCAAAGGACATTGCTTTGCAAGGAAAAAATGGACAGGCTCAGGCACAATAACATTGTGGTCTACCTTTTAGCTAAAGCATTTCCTTCTACAGGTCCTTGTGGCAAATGAACTCAAGAATCTACTTTGAAACAGTAGCCTGCTCCTAGCAGGAATGGGAGCTCTTTCCCTCACCAAGATCAGCTGAGATCCTCACCTGTGACCGTTACTGGTGACTCCGAGGAGCAGAGCTTCAATGTTATAAAGCAATTACTGCCAGCAAGATGATGCAGCTGCTGAGGTCAGCTGAGAAAACAAGCCTGGATGGGGGGAATTTGGACATTAACTGTTCTGACTCATCCTCTGTGGCCACCTCCCTCCTCAGTGTCTTTAAAGCAGGAGATGCTCCACAGAAAAGAGCCACTGAGGATGAAGTGATTAAAAAAAAAAAAAAACCCAAACAAGTTACAGCAGTTATAGAGGTATTTACTCTGAGGTCTAGGTTGGCATTTAGTAGACTGTGGGACAAAATACTGCTGGGCTGAAAAGGGAATAAGGTCTCCTTTGTTTTCTTCCTTGATATGTATGAGAGGCTCTGGGCTAGACTTCTCCAGCAGCACAGGCTGTGTCACTGTATTATCGCTGAAGACCCCAGGATTAGACACAAGAACAGTCTGATACGCACAAGGCTGTGTATCATCCCAGCATTATTTTTGTCCACAGGGGCAGCTGGAAGGGAAAGAGGGAGGGAAAGCTGATGTTGGGGCAGTCAGGCAGTGCATGTCCGCCTACAAGCAGCAGCTCCAGGAAGTGATGGTACAACCCTGCCCCAGATGTTCTAGATCTCCCTTGCTATCAAAGATATAGAGTGAAGGAACAGAATTTGAAACATTGCTGGTGGTGCTACCGACTGAAAGAGGAGTAGCTATTAATTGCCTAGCCTGAAGATACTGCTTGGAAAGATGGAGAGAGCAGTTGTCTCTCCCTGCCATGTATTAGCTCTGGTAGGCCGCACTCCACAGCAGCCAGCCAGGAAGGTAGCCAGCCTCCTGGGAAAAAGCTTCACTCATCACCCCACATCATTTTCTGTTTCTCAGCTGTGTTGCTGGTTGCTGTCTCCAGCCAGCTTTTCTCCATCAGGGATTCATCACCCTTCAAAGGCCGTGTGCAGTGAAGCAGGTGTAAGATGTACCTCTAAAAGCTTTGCAGTAAGTTAAAGAGTTTCAGTTTTGCAGTTATAATTAGTAGAACATGTCTTCTGAGATGAGATCTGATGTTTTGTTGTGCTGGCTGGGCCACAATGTGTGGTTTCAATGTGGTAGCTCTGAGATGCCTGGACGTGATGGGTATATGCTCTGGTGGATTTTGACATAGGTCGGTGTGCAACCCATGTCCAACAAAACTATCAATGTCAACACCCTGTGGAGCTCGGGTTTTTGTCCCTTAACCGGAGCTTACGTAGGTGTGAAAATGCCTGACCCAGACCTTTGCTTAATGGTGCAGTATGGGTTGGTTGCAAGGGAGGAGCCTCCTGTGCTTTAGATTTGCTGCCTGTTAGAATCATGCACCATTTGTACCAGCAACTGGAAAACAAAGGACTAGGTAGTCACAGAATGGTTTGGGTTGGAAGGGACCTTTCAAGGTCATCTAGTCCAACCCAAATGAGGCAGGACTGAACACTCAGCACATACTGAGGGGTAATTTGGAAGAAAACCTCTGCAAGTCAAACATGGCACATGGCTGGAGCAGAGACCTCAGAACAAGCTTGAGCAAGATGCTTAGTCCACAGAGAGACCTGCTGCCTAGCTGTTTGTCTTCCTGACACTGGGAATAGAAGAGATTGGCAGACAGTTTTCCAAAGGTGTTGTCATCATTTCCAGAGTTCAATTTGAACCGCCTAAGTAACTTGCACAAGAACAGGAAAATAAGCAACAGAAGTAGGTCTTGACCCTGAGATGTCCTCAGAGAGGAGATCACACCATGAAGAGGCAGGGCTTGTGCTGGCAGGAATCTGTGCCCAGCCATACGGCCAAGAGAGACAGGGCTGCAGGCTACTGTAACTTGGTAGCCATCAGTTTCTATGTCTATATGCTAGATGGCATGGTTATACCTTCCTGCCCATTCCTCACTGGTACCTGATAGCCACCAAAGTATACCGTGGGCACGAAAGGATCAAACTTGCTGTTCAAAAGGCATTGCAAGAGTGAAGAGGGGAAACATTCAAGGTCAAAGTTGGATATGGCTCTGAGCAACCTGCTCAAGTTGAAGATATCCTTGCTCACTGCAGGGGGGTTGGACTAAATGACCTTTCCAACCCAAACCATTCTATGAGTCTATGATTCTATGATTTTGTGTCCTCTCTGCCTGCACTTTTGCCCTCCTCTGCCCCATGCAGTGATTTGGCTGTTGGACCCCAATTCTTGGAGGTTTCTGATCTCTGTGGCTTTGGTCTTTTAGACAGCATTTTGTCAGCAGCAGCAGTGTAGGCAATAATCATTCCATAGCTGCTTTTGTCATATAAAACTAAAATAGTTCTGACCTGGTCTTAAAAGAAATGTCACATACCTAAGGCCAGTGTGGGAAAATTGATCATTGTGATGACAGTTGAGCAGTCATGGAGATGTATCTTTGCCAGTTGGAAATGTCATCTTCCCTCTACTTCGTCTTCTCACACACACTTTTAGATCTGTCTTGCGTGTGCCATGCAGACTGCTTTTCCCTTTCGTGGTGACTTCCCTGAACCCATCTTCCAATTCATTGGCTTGCCTTGTTAAGAACTACACCAGGACTATGTGTTCTCATCTCCAACTGCGCAACACCTCCAACACCTCTATGCCTTGTTCAGGCCTGACTGATAAGCTTCTGGGCTTCTGTCTCACCTTTTCCAAGCTGCAACGTTGCAATATAAGGGTTGTGATGCTCTTCATCATCTGCATCATCCACAGTTTTGTCTTCCTATGATCGTCCTTTTAGTCATCCTGTTGCCAGGATGCAGCAGAGCTGCCAGCACAGAAGTGCCTACAGAGTATGCAGTTCCTTTGCCTCTAATCCAAGCAGAGGTGTGTCCTAGGGAGAGGATGTTGATACACATGACAATGCCCTGCAGAGCAGCCCCATTCACACTTTAGCAGAGAAGCATTTTAATTAATTGTCAACAGTTTTTTAATATATAGATTTAGCAGCTCTGCCTGAGTAAATGCTGTTTGAGAGATTAAATTCTGTTTGGATTAATGGCCTCTGACAGCTTTTCCTCCTTTGCAAACAAAGTGGGTTTGAAGTGTAATAAAACAGAGCGTGGGATGCATTGAACATGGAGAGCTGTTGAAGCTGGCAGCCAAGTGAAACATCACCAGCTTCCATCCAGAGGAGCCCACAGGCGAACACACCTTCCAGGCACAAAGGTTTTTATCTGATGTGGCTTCAGGCTCACCAAGTGGCTCAGCCTCCCAGACAGCTGCTTGTGGCAATGCACAGCGGCTCTGTGTAGGGAGCTCTTCAGTGTGGGGCTCTGCAGACTGTGGGGCTGACATCTGCAGCATCTGCATGAGGCAGATGTGGAGCAGCTTTGTTTATTCATGTGTCATGGTTGAGAGGAGAGTGATCCACAATATGGTCACATAAACAGGTGAGATCTACTTCACAGGAAAGGTCAAGGAAGAAATGATGAAATGAGCTATAAAAGACTCTGAGGAAGATGTGTTTTTTCCCCATGCTTATAGCCAGCTCCCGGCTGGGTTAGCCTTTTAAATGGATTACAATGATGATTACGGAATCACAGAATGATGAGGGTTGGAAGGGATCTCTGGAGATCATCTCCAGCAGGGTCACCCAGAGCAGGGGGCCCAGCAGTGCAGTGTCCAGGAGGGTTTGGAATCTCTCCGGAGGAGACTCCACAACCTCTCTGGGCAGCCTGGGCCAGGCTCTGACACCCTCACAGCAAATAATTTTCTCCTCCTGCTCAGATGGAACCTCCTGGGTTCCAATTTGTTCCTGTTGCCCCTTGTCCTGTCGCTGGGCACTACTGACAAGAGTCTGGCTGCATCCTCTTGCCCCCTGTTATTGATCATCATTGATCGGATCCTCTCTCAGGCTTCTGTCCTCCAGGCTAAACAAGCCCAGGTCTCTCAGTCTTTCCTCATAAAAGTGATGCTCCAGACGCATCTTTGTAGACCTCTGTTGGATGCTCTGCAGTAGTTCCTCATCTCACTTAACTTGAGTTTGTCAAGTCTTTCTACCAGTGCACAGTTTCTTTTTCCTATGCAGTCCGTATTGCATCTTTTTGAGTCTGAGGAGCAATTAGTTTAGCACCAGACTGTTTAGAGTGGGGAACAAATGAACAGACTCACCATGAATCTTAGAACCGACCATGCTGCTATTCCATAAACACTGCTGCATTGACTAAGCCAATCCTACATGGATGGGCTCCAACTATTTTACAGCCTCAGGCTCGAGCTAAGGCAAAAAGCCCTGATATAGTCTTTTTCACAATACAGAGGTCCTCTGGGTCTGCTGAGAAGAGCAGGAAAGATGTTGGAGACAATGTCCACGTGTACAGCGAAGCATACGACACCTTTTCTGTTATAGGTATATAAAATCTCCAGAGCTAGGGCTGAGGCTCAGGAACAAGCAGCCCTGGAAAGGACATCCTCGCTCCTTAGCTATGGAAATAATTCTGACATCTGCATGTAAGTCTGACATATCTTGTCCCCATGGCACTGTGCACAAACCCTAAGGTCCCTTCACTGCATGTTTCAGAAGAATAACTCAGTGATTAAGTTCTTCTTATGGTTAACCATATCCAGGAAACGAGGTGCAGTTTGTTTGAATACATGTAGCTTTAGCTTTCAGCCACTGGTATCTCAACAGGGGCTTTGGCTCTGAGCTCACCTACCCTGCTGATGGGACATCAGCGGGGAAACTGATGTGGAAGCCATGTCAGTCCTTAGAAACTTGTACAGTCCAGGCATTTTTTCCCTGTAGATCGTGGTATAGAGCAGTGTTTCAACTAACTGAATGTTCTTTGGAGTGATCCCTTTTTCATTGTTTCAAAACCAAGTTTCCTTCAGTATATAGCAGTGGCTTAGCCCTGTAAGCTTCTGGGACAGAATCTTCACCATGATTCAACCGTATGGGTGCATCTTACTCAGCAAATATAGGCACCCGTGTGTACATTGCCTGCATTTCCTTAGATACCCGTCTTGAGTTCAGGAGTGGCGTAGCTCCCTGGGGTTTCCTAGAGGCTTTATACCCATATATACTGTCTACAGCAGCTTTGGCTTCTCCGTTTGTACATAGTCCTTCCAACACTATCTCACCACTCTTGGCACCTTCAAGCACCCTCCCCAGTGCCACATACCACACCCCAGGACACACAGCAGGTATCTCTACTGTCATGCTGTTGAAAACAACACTCTGCTCAGCCTCTCAGCAGCCCTCCAGGGCTGGTATCTTCACACCACAGGGGCACAACATGGTGTGAAGGAGACCCAAGGCCAAGTACAGCACAGTGTTGATGCCCCAGTTCACTCAAGAAGGAAAGTGGCTTTGAGGAGAGAAGGTCTCTGATGTTCTAGTCCCTGGGTATAATGCCAGGCAGTGGTAGATGAAATGCAGATAGAGCCTTATACTTTTATGCCTGTATCCATTTGTTTCTGGTTCCTCTCTACTCGGGTCTGCAGGCTGCCCCAAGCCTGCTGCTTTTGCAGCATTGAAACCAGGGCATGGTTGGCAAAAGAAAAATAAATTAGCGGAAGAAGCACTGTTCAGTACAACACCTTTACTTTGGGTCATAAGCAATTTTTTGACTGATTTGTAGTGTTGACCTTGAGACAACATTCTTTCGCTTAATAAGATGACTTTAAAGGGTCAGTAAAAATAAAGGGGGAGGGAGATATTTTATTTTATTTTTTAATTTAAATGTCGTGTCTGATGTTTGAGACTCTCCCTGCCCCTCACAATGACCCAGTGAATATGAAATCGCTGTTTCTCTATCATCACTTGGAGCTGTAGGACATCTTGAGCTTCCTACTTGTGGAATTTGAGAGCTGCAATGCATGAAAGCATCTAGAAGAAATCCAGGAGAACTAGTAGCAGCAAAATTACTTTAATTGAACAGTTACTCGGTTCATACTTTTAATGAACTTGTTGGATTTCTAATTGTTTTAAAGTATAGACTTGAGAGCTCTTAAATGTGTATATGTTTTATTCATGAAAATGGAACTTAAAGACATTAAAGAACATGGTTTGTATGACAGTTTTATGAACTTTAAATGAATGATTTTAACAAAAGATTCCAAATGTACTAGGAAGTAATTATCAAATAACTTGTTAATGATATCCAAGAGCTATATAGTATGACAGACCATTGCTCTGAACTCTAAGGCCTTTTTTCATTATTTTGGTGCTAGGAAGGAGCAAACTGCAGCTCAAAGGCAATGAAAATTTTCATTAGAAATAACATTCAATAACTAACAATAATCAGGATTAATGGCACTGTCAATGATGATTCAGCCAAAAGGAATTTCTGAAGTTAAAAGTCCACCAAAAATCATTTGAAGCAAAAGTTGCTTTCCCAAATCATATTATTTCATAGCAAAATCATTGCCTTTGACATATGCAGACGTTCTCTGTCTGCCTGAACACGGATTGCCCTGTAATTCAGGCCAGGATGGAGTGATTAGGGGTAAGGTTTAGATTTTCAACAGTAACTCAGTCAAGCATGTGGTGGATCAATGGGAGCCTTTAAACTTAAATTGCATATCTCCTTTCTAAAGGTCTGCTTTAAATCAACCCCAGGTTGAGATACAAAACACAGGGTGAAAACAGTACTATAAAAGCTGGTATAAAACTGAAATTGCTGTCCTTCAGGAAGCTTCAGGATTCCAAATCTATATTTTACCCTAAACCGAGTTACAAAGCAGGTTAGAAAAAAAAAAAAATCACCTAAATATTTCATTTTGACATTACCTAAACATTTTGTTTTGACTGCGTTTTTAATATTTATTTTATATATCTCAACTCTCTTATCCATAGGCAGATTATCGATGTTACATATTACCTATGGGGTTAGCATTTGATTGGCCGCAGTGCTTCCAGGCTGGTATTTAGGAGGCACGTCCCCTTGTCTCCGGGAGGGGTTACTGGTGCAGGTGTGGTGTACTGCAAACATGGAGATACCATGGTTACAGAAATTAGTTCTCCAGGGTGCCACGGGTTGTGGGGAACGTGCAGATACACTGACTTGACTCTGCAGTGTGGGTCCCATGTGTCCGAGTAGCTCTGCACCAAGTCCTCAGTGTGCTGGTGTCATCCTTGCACTTTGCTACCCAGGGTGTCCTGATTCCCCATTGCCCTGGGGAATGGAGAGCTGGATGTGTACAGCAGCTTGTTTTATACTAGCCACATAATAAGGGCTACAAATAATAAATCAATGTGGCCAAAGCCAGCATAAATAGGTTGGGTTTTTTTTACTATGTTCTTGGCAAACATACACAGCATCAAAGCAGAGCCCAGAGGGAAATGCCCACTGCTGGTAAGGATTTCTATGATTTAGGAAGTCAAGAGCCCTTTGTGCATCGAGCAATTACCTGAATGGAAGGATCTGTTTTAATTATTTGCTTATTTTTCTGGGAGCGCCCAAACAAACGTTCTTGCTGTAATAAAGGCAATGAACCAATGTGACTCTTCTGAACCTGAAGACGTTTAATCTACAAAGCTCCAAACAGGGCCTCAGTCTGCCTTTATTTGGAGCCGTGGACACGTGAAATAGAAGCTCTCTGCTTTGAATTAGAAAGGTGGATGTGCCACATCTTGCTGCTGCGGAAGACAGTCCGCTTCCACTCCCAGTAATATCTCTGGGGAGGCATCCATAATTCTTTCACCCAGGGAAGCAGTTTTCTTATCACAGAGCTACATCGAATTATCCTGGCACAATTTACTGATGGTAGACCATGATATATGTAATTTCGTTTGCCATTCACCTAACTGGTTTTGATATTTTTCATTCAACCTTTATTGTACAGCTTTTATTAACACCCAGGTCACGCTAACAAGCCAGAGGCACCTTTCTTTTTTTTTCTGTTTCAGATACAGGTAGTGCATTTGTTACTCTGCATGCCTACCCAGTCACCCTAAACCTGAGGAATCTGCTGAATGCATTTCCTGCAAGAAGTGTGTCTCAGCATTCTAAGTCATTCCAAACTCTGGATGGAGGATACTGACTCCCCTTCTCCAGGTTATCTCCTCAGTTATTCTGAGATTTGCTCTCACTTTAACTGTGACCTCTTCTCACACCCATGGCTTTGTTCCCTTTGTCCAACCCATGGTGAGTAATTGCTACATCATTTGAACACCAAGTACTTGTTTCATTTTACATGCTGCCTGAACCTGCCCTTAATCTCATTCCCTCCTGTCCATTATCACAGCTACAGATCTTTCCCTCTTCTCATTTTATTTGAACAGCAGGAGAAACTTTACCTTTTTGCCCTTAGTACCCTTTGTAAAGTCCAACCCTGAGTGACACTTGGTGATTTTTCATCGTATTCCTGCATTTCCTGATGCCAGGAAATGATTCCCTATTCCTCAAAACCCACTGCAAGATACTAAACTCTGCTGAACTATTAATTACTTATTAATTGGATATTGCATTCAATAAACATGCCATAGCTTCTCACGATCTAAGATTTAGCTCTTTAATAAGCACATCCATGAGTCTAAACTCTGCTTTTATTAAACCCTTCAGAGACATAGCAAATTATAACTTCAGTTTCTCTTTCTCAAACATACCCTTTAATGCTGGAAATTTTAAGCAAAAAAACCCCAAACCCTACATAAAAGCAGTTTTGAACAAATTGGTCATGAATATGGGTAGTTTAGCAAACAAAAAGTTCCTAACCAAAAGAGTAATGGCATCTTTCCAACAGCCAGGAACTGTCTCAGGGACTGGGAATCTCTTCCAATCCCTTTGATCTCTTAAGAAACCAAATATTAACAAGATGATACGAAGAACATTACCAAGGAAATATCATCACATTCACAGGGAACTTGGAAGACCTTAGATTAAGGCATGACCTGGCCAAATCATTCAGATCTACGTTCTTTCAGATGGCATGATTTCTCTGTGGTTTGCTTTCCTGTGTTCAGCTGCGGACAACAGCAATGCCTTAGGCCAAGAGCTGGTGGAAGGATTAATGTCTATAAGACAGTGTCGTATGATGGTATAGATATGCTAAAAAAAAGCATGTGAACTCCAAAAACTGTTAGATCTGTTACATCAGCTTCCGCTCACCACCAGAGGAAAAACAGCAGGAGGAGGAAGAACCCTGCATGAAGACCATGTAACAAACTCAATGGGCAGTCTGGGTATTTCTGAAGTCTGTGTGTTTTTCCTACTGATTCCAGGAGAGCTGGTATGGCTGCTCAGCGGAAGAGTTATGGGCTACTTAGTGGAGCAAGATAAAGGGAAATAATAGTTAGTCTGACTGTTGGGAACACCTGAGTGTTGTAGGACTACAGATAGAGAGCTCTGAGATGGCACCTCAGGATGTCCCTGAGATCTGCTGCTTGGGCTCCTAGAAGTACTTACCATCATCTCCTTGTCTGGGTACAGCGTGGGGCTGTCACTTAATCTCCCCACATTGCTCAAGGCCGGAGAGGGCAGGAAGCCACATCTGCTGCTGCCTGTGAGTGGAGGCAGGCACGGGAGACCTGAGAATGTCTGGGGAGCAGGAGCATCCTTCTGCCCCTTTTGCAGGTGGGCCAAGGGGGGGTTGGGGGAGCTTTGCTCCTCTCAGCTGCCTGCACTGAGCCATGCTTACACCCAGAGCATCCTCCACTGGCTGACCAAAAGAAACATATCTGTGCCCTTTGCATTTCACAGCAAGGAACTCACCAAGCCCCAAGGTTCCCCTTCAGGAGGATTTAAACAAATCCTCTACACAGACATCCAGGTGTGATTTAAGGACCAATAGACTCTTCAGCACAGCACAAATACATTACTCGCCATGGAGAAGCTGAAGTGCTATCATACTAAGAGAACCAAATTGCCATACCTGTTAGAGTACAGCTGTTTTCCTCAGATAATGGGTTTTATCTTCAGCAGATTTGATGGTTTGTTATAAAATAATGTTAAGCACAATGAAATAATAAGCAGCTGGCATGTTTTCTTGTTTAAAAAAAAAAAAAAAACCCAAACCCCACATTAAAATTGTAGGCATCAAACCAGCAGAGCACTGCTATGGAAGGAAATAGGTGATAAACCAGTTATTTTTTTCTAATAAATATTTTGCAGGTGATGTATTTGGAATGTATCAATTATTTATCTCCCTATATGGTCGAGATGTGCACTTTAATAAAATGTAGAAAGGTTTTTAATTTTTCTGAACAATAAATGCAATTGATTTTGTGACTAGCATGAAGAATAGATTGATTCTAATGTCTTTTTCCAGTAGTATTTTCTATTGTTTTATGCGGAAATCTTGAGTTTAATACATTTAAAAAAAATATTCTACTAAAATGGTCAGAGAGACGGATAAATCTCATTAACTCAAAATTCTTCATTTTCCATATGCGAATATGTAAAGATTATCATTATCTTTTCCTTCATCTGAATCACAGTGTTTGTCATGTTTATTTGTTCTGTATTTTCATAAACATTTAGGATTATTAATAATTTAGAAAAGACGTTTAATTTTCGTGTAATGAATTCACGCAGGCGAAATAAATATGCAGGGTAAGTAGTCCGTATGTCTAGTAGCTATTAAACTTTACTCTTTTTGCTCATACCCAGTTGAAATATGTGAACAGGCAAGAACAGCCTCTCACCTTAACACCTTATTTCATCCCAGGGAGTTAACTCTAATTTATATCTGTGCCTTTCAGCAGCAGGCACAGTTCCAGACGTGGCATTGAAATTGCTCCTTACTTAGAGCGCACGGAGCAGCGCAGCCTCTCCGAGGACTGTCACGTCAGCCTGGCTGATGAGCTCAGCTCATCACAGGGGCTGTGCTCGGTCAGGCACAGGCTTGCTTACCGGAGCCTCCTATCACCAATCACAGCCAACAGCAGAAGATTACAGGAACAGGGCAGGCAGATAATGATAATTCCTCAGGGAAAAATCTCTGGTGGTGCAGGGAATTCCTACCTGGTTATAGTCATAACTGGCTTTTCTTCCGAGAGTTTGCTGGATCGCGTCCGGACCAATGGAGGCTTCAGCATTGTTGCTCTGTGTCTTCATCCTGAGACACAGGACATGCGTAGAGGACATATTGCTTCAGTTAGCTTTGATTAAAGCTTAGTTGCGTACAGTTTAGATTTGCACATGGTCTATCCCGATGCTTGACATTTTCAGCTTATGTTACGAAAGATTCCATGCACAAATTACAGAATTAAGACATGATTAAAATTTTAGCTCTGAAATTGCCAGCTCTCTACGTTTAAAATTTAACTTGAAATTTTCTTTGTCAATATCAATGGCAAATAACATCTTGGCCTGAAATGCCTGAAATAGATGGAATTTCTTTGCATGTAAATTTGATCTCAGTTTCGAGCTTCGGTATTTGGTCCACTCTTGTAGCAGCAGTGCTTGAAAGCTAGCTTTCCTAAGACTTGCATCTAGATGTTTCCTTAACGGTAAGGTCAAAACTTCTGTTCCTTTTTCACATGCTGACTCGTGGATGCAGAGAAGCCATGATGCATACCAGCAGAAATTTGACCTCATGTGGTCCTCCCTGCCCCAGACAACATTTCCACTTGTGCCTCCATGTTCCTGGTGAATCTCAGTGCTTGGGATGAGGCTGAAGCATCTCCCCTGCACCCCAACTTTCTTCATCTGACATCAAAGTTTTCAAGTGTTAAGATAAATGTTTAGGTCTCCTTCCTTGTAATGACTGAGTTCTGTCCCCATTCTGGAGCTACATTCAAGCTGCCCTCAGGGATTAAGCCCTGCAGGACTTCTCAAAAATTATTTCTTTACACTTGAATCAACAAAAGATTTCCTGGCTAATTATTAAGCTGGGTTCAATGTTGGGTTTGTATATATTTGTATACATGTCATTTTATTGTTATTATTTTAATTAAAGTTGTTTAGTTTTCTTTTCCAATCAGTAAGTCCTTTATTCCTGTTCACTTTCCCTTTGGGAAGGGAGAGGAGTTAATAAAGAGTATCTGTCATTTGTTTAGTGGCCAGCCCAGCCTTATTCCTTGAAACTCCTGCATGGTATTGTAGAAATAGTCTGAAACTTGGGCCACTGGAGCGTATCGATGTATGTGAGGGTGAAGCATATCTCACCAGCCTTAGGCACACTGTCTGCACTCATCATCGTGCCTTTAGTCAGTGAGATCACATCAGCCCTGGGTTGGGCTCAAAGACCCTCCAGGTGGTGCCAATTTCTATTCACTGTGTGTGACTTGTAGGGGCCTCTCTAGAAAGAGAAGGTTCCCAAAGCCTTGGTCTGTGGTTTAGACACATCTCATACCCTTCATGCACAGGGTCTGAGCATGGCAAGGCTGGGTCATTTGACATCACCAGCAGGAGCTGAGAGAGGACGAGAAGAGACAGGCATCTGGGGCATGCAAAAATGCAAAAAGACTTTTCAGGGTGAGTGGTTTATGCCAAGCATTTCCTTTTGTTCCTGATTGATCAGGGGTTGGGGGCAGGGAGGGAGCGGTGAGGGGGTAGGGGGCAAGGTTGTGATTCAGAGGAGATTTATTGACATTTAAAAGTTGCATCAGCTGATTGCCTTCTAGCTGTGAAGGAGAGAGATGTCAGGACGGTGAGGCTAAGACATACAGGCTTGCACTTTCCCCCGACCCCGTGGGAAGGCTCTGGTTAATGAATTGGATGATTAACATGTCCACCTGTCTCAGAACAGGGAAGGGCAGTTAATGAAGTGCAGAGCCACAAGACAGCGGCCACAGGAGAGCAGGGACAGCCACAAGTTGGTTGGACCAGTTCAAGGTTTGTGCAAGCTCTGTTCTGCCCCAGTGACCGGAGCAGAGGCAATGAAAAAATGTAACTTGATAAAACCAGACATTTCAAAACACACCTTTAGTAAGAATTTTGGTTTTCTAAAGGAAGGAAGAAGATTTACAGAATTTTTTGGTTTCCCCACTTCCAACTATTTCACTGGGCAAAGTCCCGAAACCTCTGATCAAAATGAGAGGTTTCTATGCAAGTATCTACTCGGCTCCAGAATCCACCTCCCAGCATGTTCATCTGCCCGGGGCTGCTACTCATGAATGGCTGTGATGCTGCACACCCACCGGGCTGGCTCTTGGAGGCAGGGCAGTGCCTTTGGAGGTGAGCACAGCAGGTGCTGGGCAGTGTGAGGTGGTGCCCCCCTGACCCAGTCTGGGTAACAACCAGATGAAGAGCCCAACACCACAGCACAGCTTTTCCAGGAACCCTGAGATCTGGGCATTAGGATATCTGTCCTTCTCCCCAGAGCTTTGCTGCTGTTAGACCCCGAGCAAGGAGCAAAGTGGCAGCACTCACACCTCTGCAGCACTGCTGCCTCCTTCAGTATTGCTTTTCCACCATCTGCTCCTAGAAATGCACTGGTGACACAGTGAACAGCTTTCCCTATACAGACTTCCCAATGCTCTGTATCAAAATCATGGACAGATCGTGCCTATCTGGAGCTTCAGAGACCAGGTGCTCCGGTGGCGGAGAGTGCCTGTGTGTTCAGAACTGATCTGAGGTCCATCCTGTTCTGGGTACCAGCTGCTTACTGATGTCGCAGGCCAGCCAGGGGCCACCTGCAGTTCAGTGACATGGTTTCTATTCTGAATCCCTCCCCTCTCTTCCTGAAGACATCATTGCTTTGCTGCAGAAGCCCTTTGTAGAAAGCCAATTTAGGGAATAGAGAGGAGCCAGCTTAATTGATCAAAATGTCATCTACTTATATATTCCTTCAGCTTCTAAAAATTAAGATGAATATTGTGTGTGTTTTATATTGAAATAGACCATTTAATACCAAACCAATAATAGCTGAAGACTAAATATGCAGCCCAGGTTGTCCATGTGTAGTACAGTATTGAGCAAAGATTGAACGAAATAACAAAGTTTAAGCAGTCAGAATCAATACTGAGGAGGTGTCCTTTAGACTGGAGCTATTTAACTGCAGCCAGATAGCATTGAGGTCGAAAAACAAATTGCACAGAAACGAGGGAAAGACACAAGGGCATGAATTTTAAGGTCTGTCTATTAGTACAGACATAACTTTATACCATGGCTGGACTGCGGCTGATCAAATGACCCACAGCCAAGATCTCTGCTGGTGCACTGCATAAACTGTGTCCTGGGGAGGGCAAGCAGCAAATTTCTGCCTCAGATGGTGCAACCAAGAGGAGGAATGGGAACCACCAACAGCCCCAGTTGTGGAGCCTGACCCCGTGCGTGCACTTTGCTGCTGTGCTGAGAGGAGCCAGGGGGAAGGCAAGAGGCAGGATCATCTTACTGAGTCCTTTATCAAGCCCAGCCTGGAAATCCTTTGCATTAATTTGAAGCCGATGGACAGATTTGCAGTCCAGTTTCAGTATAGCAGGGGAGTCCAGGGACAGATAAAGGAGGTGCCAGGAATTCCTCTAGCCCTTAATGTTCACTGTACTGGCAGTCATGACAGGAGTAAATGTTTAAACTAGGCATAATTTTTCTCCTTGGCTATTGGCTGGAGAGCAGATACTGCCTCTTATAGTACCTTGCTTTGTGGATTCTGCCACTTTTCCCATTAGAGTGTCTCCACTGAGCTGGATCTGGCATTGCATGCTTTCCTGTGCTTTCTGGATGCAACAGAAAATACACTTCTGTTAGGCTGAACATACGTTCTACTCTTTAGTTACTGTATTCGGAGAAGCAGCAGACAGGCGGTCACAACTCAGGAGGGGAAAGGTCTAGCAGACACAGCAATGCTGGTTCCAAGGTTAGCGCTGTGCAGGGTCATGCTTGAGGAAGGCGAGTTTCACAGTGAGCCCTCCACTGTGACACCTTAATGTGCACACAGACAGGTGGATTAAACATTAAAGACTATTTCCTCACTGCCTGGGATATTAGAAGTTGGCTCTTTACCCATAAGCTGACTTTAGGTAGGTGAAAGGAGCCTTTAGCTTCATAAGATCTTGTGACTGGAAAATAACACAAAACAAATTTAAAACACAAGTAAGGTTAAAAGTGAGATGGCAGTATTTATCATTACACTACTTGGGAAGTGCCATTTGGTTTGAAAGGTGGCTATGGTATCTACCATAATTCCCACTAAAAGAGCATCCAGCTTCTAACTGGTTTCAGTTTCCAGCTATTGGATCTGCTGGGGAAATGAGCTGGAGACAGAGTGACATGAGGCAGCAGGTTCTTTTCTAAATGGACTGTGTACATCTAAAGATGACTCACTATAAGCTGAAAAAATGTGCAACAATTGCTTTAACTTGGATAAACAGGTGGTGATGCTGGTAAGGAGCACTTCTGGGTTTAAAGCCTGTTTACCACTGAGACAACAAGCACAGCAATCCCCTATCCATTCCCCACTGATGCAGGGGTGATTCCTACAGAGAGTTACACTTCTTCAGTGTCACAGAGGAATTTGGTTTCAGATACCTTTAAGGTACGTCTTTTTCTGTCATATGACTGATCTGTTTTAATTTTCTTTCCCAGGTTTCATTCTGCACAAGCCTCCAGAAAAAGCAGTCTGTTGGTCAGAATGATTACATCAGTTGAAAAGCAGGGCATTTTGGAAACTGCTCAAAAGCTTCTCCTTACATGCCACCGCCAGGTCTACAGCCCTCAGAACCAGTATCTCTGCTCTTCTCACCACACTCACAAAGCAAACAGAGTTTTCTGTATCCTGAAAATGGAGAGAAGCCTCATGGTGAACTCATGGTCATTTATTAAATGTGGATGATGTCCAGGAGCTATGACATAGGGCATCCGTACAGTACATCAGACAAAGAAACGAAGAAAGGGAGGGATGAATAGAGAGACTGAGCCGGTGCACACCAGGTTAAGCATCCTCCCTCAAATGCATGGAAGGTAGGTATGGGCAATCCATGCTCTGGAGAGTTCAGGGAAAGAGCATCTGAAATCATATTCCACTCCTGTGAGTATTTGAATCCAAGGGACAGACCCAAGTGAAGTGATTAGTTTCCTCACAGCTGACCACATCAGCAGCACCTGCTGGCAGCTCCAATACCTTAATCTTCTTATGTGCATTACAAGCCTAAGAAGCACCTGGAAAAAGAGGTGATCATCATTCTGGATGAATACACAAGAGTCCACAGGATGAAGTAAGCAGCAGCTTATGGGAGATGTGGTTTAACGGACAATCTTGATGGCAGGACCTACAGAAAGAAGACTGACTGAGTAAGAAGGGGCGTTGTAAAAAACCTCAGGTACATGGGGTGAGCTGGGGATGAATCCCTGGTCGATCACAAGGTAACAGTGAAGCTCAGGGGATCCTGCACTGCAGAAGAATACCTCATGCAATAGAGGAAACATCAAAGCTGACTGCAGTGGTGAGGGGATTGCAGCACCGCTGGGCTGGGCTGCCTTTGGGTGTCTGAAAAAAACACAGAAGGCAGCTTTGAAAAATACTTCATTCTCCTCTTGGTGCTTCCCAGAGTAGGAGCTGGAGTGGGAGTAAGAGAACAGCAAGAGGAGAGAAAGGGCTATGCTTAAATCAGTCCTTCATGCCACCCGAGGCTCAATCTACATGCAAATGCAGAGCAGAAGCTGTGATGTTCCTGGTGGAGATGCAGCACACTATTCCCATCAGGACAGGAACGAAATCACTGTACCTTCTCACAGCTCTTTCCCACTCCTGCTCTTCCTTTCCTTACAATGAAATGATGTTGAAAAGGAGTTCTGATTTAGTCCTGTGCTCACCCTGGTTAGCACAGAGACTCCTGCTGTAGATGACTCTGAGGACACCATGCACCAGACACAAGGTTTTGTCACTGTATTCACCCAGCAGAACATTTGCCGTTAGTACAAATCACCCTCACCAAAATAGCTATATTCATAAAAAGCCCCAAACCTTCAAGTAGGCAGTTTGATAGCTTATCTGCTTGAAAAGTAGCTCGCCTGGGACAGGTAATTTGCAAATGCCGTTAGCCCAGCAGGGTTCAGGAGTTTTCTGATTTTGCCAATGTACCTTTTATTTGGTAATGTGGTGTGGAAGAGGAATAAATCCCCCCAGCCTGTCACTCTGTAGATACACATTGCACCAAGTTCAATTGTTCTAGCTTTCTGCCAAGTGGCAGACTTGCCAGCTAGAGACAACAATGTTTAATTTATGAAGGGCTGACTTTTAATCAGTTTTTTATTGTTTGTTCCAGCAATAGATCAGTTTAATGGCAGTCTAAAAAATGCACCATAAGCAAATCTCACACATGCCATTCTTCTCCACGTTGGATGTCTCACATCAAAAGTTTGACATCAGTGCATGCTGGGATATAGGCAACCTGTGAAACTCAGTGTTTAAAATAAATGACCAAGCTGCAGTTCTTATGGTGCTTGTGGGTTGGCGGATACTGCCGCAATAAGGGCAGATTTATAGATAAATCTGTATTCAGAGCCTTCTCGCACTGAATCATGAGATTCCTTTTTATAACCAAGAAAGCAGACACTATTACTGTGCACCTCCCTCAAGCTTGGTCACAGAGCTGGTGGTGGATCCTCGCCTTATAACATCAGCTCTGCCAAGCTTTACTGAAAAGGACCTGTGCTGACACCCCTGGCCAGTCCTTGTCTTTTTTCCATACGTGGAACTCCAGCTACAAGAAACACGATCAGTGTCTCTCCAAACACACTGAATTCCTACAATCTCCAGTGGAAACCTGGCCCAGCCACCCCATTATGGTAATAAAATCCTATTGCTTGGGCAGAACTATAGAGAAGAGTGATGAGCTCTGGCTAAGGTCATTTATTTTACAGTCAAAGGAAGATACATGAAACACATTTACTGCTCCATTTGTCAGGACTATTTTCAGCTGATGAAAGATGTAAAAGGTCTGGGTCTAGATCCAGCCTGAGAGTGGAGGGTTTGGCCCAGCCTACTTCTGTTTTTTGAGAGTCATTCTCTGAAAATGGGGAATTAGTTGCATCGAATCTTGTGTGACACCAAAGCAAATCTGAAAAGAGAGATTATTACCCCTGCACGCACAGGCAATGAGAACTGAGAGTCCTCATTACTTTGCAGAGCTGTATGAGTTGCCTTGGTTACTTTTCTTCTCTTCCATGGTTATAGATGTATTCATGTCTGTCCTTGGCTCTCGGGGTGATGCTCGAATAATTGTTTCAGGGTAGGAAAATGGTGGTCAGCTGCCCAACCAGTGCCAAGATAAATGCAGCAATGACTATGAAGAAATTCATCAAATACAAGAAGATAAAGTATATTTTATAGCGGAGCAAACGTTTCCCAGCAGATTTCTCTTGTGGTGAATAAACAGCCTCATTAGACAGTGGGGTTATGCTCGTTGTGGCTCTGGTGAAATCAACACTTTTCACCACAGCAGGGTCTGATCCCATGTCAGGGAACTGGCTAACAGGTTGGATTCATCCAAATCATGATTGTACCAGAGGCTGCGCCCAAGGGGATGGCAAGAAGAGACTGACGTGTTTACAGCTGCAAATGTGTAGAGACAGTGCACTCCTAAAGAGGTGCAGGATTTCTTAGTCTGTGAATCCCTGTTTGTTTGAAGTTTACTGGCTTTATCTTACCTAAAATGGCATCAAAGGTTTTGCTGCTCAGAGAGGAGGCTGGTGAGAAGGCAGAGCTCTAAAGTACCTCAGTACTTCAGGGCCATCCCTCTGGTTTTCTGAAGGGACTTAATATCCAATTCTTAACGGTACTAAGAACTCCAGAGTTGCAGTTGGTGCATAAACATGTTTGAAAAAGACTCACCTACCTGCCTGACAGACCCATATAAAATAGGGTTGGAATAGATCTGATCACCTCTTCTACCTCCCTCACTTCTGGAAATCTCTGTGGCCTTCAGGAAATGTCTGTAGAAATGATGCTGTTCCTAGGAGCCTCAAGCAATGGAAACTCTGTAACATACCCAGGAAAAATATATAGCAGTGTTTAAGTATTCTTACACTAAAAAGACTTTTCTTAATAACTAACCTGAATTTCCCTAACTGTGATTTAATTACCCCATCTTCTAAGCAGAATGAACATGCAGAACAAATTATTCTCTTCCTCTTCACAGAAACCTTTTATGTAACTTCAGACTATTATGTTTCCCCTAATTCTTCTCTTGACTAAATGCCTCCAATTATTTCAGCCTTTCTTTGCAGGTTGCCTCTAATAATTGTCATTCTCGCTGCTCAACTTTTTCATTCATCCTTCTTGAACAAGCAACACTCCATTCCACACCCCGTATGCCCCCAGAACAGTATTTGCCTCTTTTTGCTTTGGCATGCTCAGATGATGACACTCAGGTCCTTTTCCACAGTACCATGGGCAGCCAAGTCATTCTCTATTCAGTCTTGGTGCAGTTGCACATCTAAATGCAGACCCCTCATTTACCTTTCTTGAATTGCATGCTGTGTTTTCCAGGTCATTTCTCTGATTTTTCAAGGTCCTTCAGGATTCCAGCCCTGACCTCCAAAATGCTGTTGGTCTTTCCATAGATGAGGCAAGAGCAGAGCTTGTGTGTTGGCAGGCTCTGGTAGTGTGCCAGTCCACTGCAAGGCAGCCAAGGACAAACTTTCTCACAATGAGGACAGTCAAGCATGGGAGCAGGTTGGTAAGGAGAGGTTCGCAGACTCCATTTTTGAAGGTCTTTGAGACTGAGCTGGATAAGGTCCTGAGAAACCGGGTCCAACCTCAGAGCTGATCTTGCTTTGAGCAGGTGGCTGTAGTAAGTGACTTTCAGTGATTCCCTGATTCATCCGATCAGCCTTTATCTTCCCATTATTCCACTCCCACAAAAAACAAACTAAACTAAACTAAAAATCCTGTAGCTCACGCTACACACACCCATACCCAGACTGAGGCCATGAGACAGAGGTGGATTAGTGGAGAAATCCCAGAGTGTCCTGGATCATCCTGCCTTGGTTTCTGCAATCATTTCCAGTACTTGCAACCACATGGAAGCAAGGCCTCTGCTATCAGGAGCATCCCTGCTGACAGGAAGAAAAGTTACAAATCCTGGCGTAGTTCAGAAAGTAAGAGGTGAGGAGATTGGGTATGACCAACAGATCCTGCTCCTGTGGGAGGACACACTAGACCCAAGTAATCTCCAGAACCAGCCATGGGAAGTCTTCAGCTCCACGCAGAACATCAGTGGGATTGCCCTGCAGTAGAGACACTGTACTATAGGGCCTGCAGACTCTGGGCAGGCTCACTACTTGGATGCAAAGGGGCTGAGGGTTCCATACTTCCATGTTTTGCCAGGCACTTGCCAGGCAGATTATCCCAGAATTAAGGATCCAGGAAACACTTGCCCTTAGTGAATAAAAACAGACTCTGGTGGAATTCTGTGATACACAACTCAGGACCCTGCAGCACAGTGTTCTCATGGAGCAGGTAACTTGAAAACCTCAGGGTATGAGCTCTCACCAGCACACAGCTTCTTGTTGCACAGATGGAAACTGTGATTTGAGGATCCCTGCTCCTGAGGCAGGCTTCAGAAACTTGCAGGCTGGAGTGGACTCCTGGGATTCCCGGTGATGAGGCACTGACCTGCTTGGACTACCACAAATCCGGAGAACCACTGCTGTGCTCAGCGAGAAAGGTGAACGCGTGGAGCAGGAACTGAGGGTCTATCTTATTTTGGAAGGGATTTTTTTTTTTTTCTTTTAATCTTTGTAAAATGTTTTCACATGCCTCTGGCTCATGGGAGTTTAAAAACAAACAAGCAAACACTGTTGCTTCAGTCCACTTTGGAAACAGAAATGTTTAGCAAACATTTCTAGTAAATTGGAAATCCTGTTTGCAATTGATTGCAGGGGTAAGTATGTGTGTTTTCAGAAGTCATATAAACTGTGCAAACCATCTCTTTTTTTTTTTTTTTTTTTTTTCTGCAATAATGAATTCCAAGAACAGAATAATTGGGAAAGAAACCCAAGTATTCTTCAGTTTTTGACATTTTAGGAAAGAGTGAAGAAGACTTTTTTTATATTCACCATATCCTTTGTCGTGATGGAAAGAGAAGCTGTAATTCCAGAATAGCAGCAGGAAAGGGCAAGGAAAGGGAAGATTTGGGAATCTCATTTCTAAATGCAGCAATGGTTTAGTGATGACAAAAAAGGATTCTGACTTGCTAATTAGTTTTGCATAATGATGACTAAACTTGATTACAGCATGCACCAGTCAAACGTGTTTGTAGCTCAGTGGCTTACTGTGTGCACCAATTAAAAGGGTTGGGTTTGTATATGGCTCACAAGGTGTTTCTTGCAGACTAAATAACTTACAAAAGGGTGCTCTGAGCTTTGTTGTTTCAATTGGCTGCCGCAGCAAATTAACTTCTGAGGAGGAATTTGATAGCATCTATTTTATCATACATCCAAAAGCACGTCACCGATTCTCTACAAGCTCTTGCTCATTTTTTCCTCCTGAACAGCTAAACAAATGGAGAATAAAGCTTTCATTATCTGTTCATCAGTTGCCATCTCTGCCAGCAACTGCAGAAGCTCTCTACCTGTTATTTCTCTCTATTCAGAAGAGCTGAGAGAAATTCTGGCCATAAGACATCCCTGAGACTCTGTGTCTGTGTGAGTGTAGGGAGCAACACTCAGAGCAGGTGACACATTGAACACCTCCTGAAACGCCACTCACTGTCCCCTCAAGTGTAGGACATGGGGGCTCATGAAGTGTCTCACCACCGTTGTGGTCCCCCTGGATTCCCATGGACAGAAATCCCAGTCTTCGTGGCCCCATGCCAAACGTGCATCCATACAGAGGCCCAGTGAGTCCCCCAGACTGGGAGGCGGCCTGGATGTCAGCAGAGCTGCAGCAGCAGGAGCTGAGGTTGCTGTGCTTTAACTTATGCACACAGCTACAGAGGGCACCAAGACCCCTCCAAATGCAGTCAAGTCTGGATTTGGACCACCCCATAATTGCTGGAGGTCCGCGTGTCTTCTTGTAACTCTTGGTGCTGGCAGGGCTCTGGCTGGCACTGGGATCCAGTGCAGTGTTGAGGACTGGTGTGGTGAGATCCAGTGATTCACCCAAGCCTGAGTCCTTCCCGAGGGTTGTGCCAACTCCACATTTCTTCCTGTAACTTGAAAACAACAGAGACAAAGAAAGAAAACTTCCCTTCCCTGCATAATTCCCTTTGATGAGGGGCACGTTGAATGCAGATAAGCTCCCCTCCAGTGGCTGCTGAACTCTGTTACAGGGCTTGCCCCTGCCTCTGACTGACAGCATCTCTGCCTGCCTGCAGGAGTGGAATATTTTACAGGGACTCCTCACCCTTAGCAGCACAGCATGTTGTCTTGTTGCCAGAGCTAGTAGCTTGACCAAACCAGCGAGGCAGGCACTGGCTTATCAGCCCTGCTTCACTGAGGTCCCGCTGGGTGGCCCCTGTGGTCCAGCACCCAGGCAGGGAGGTTCAGATGGGGTGGCATTTCAGTTATGAAATGGCTGAGCAGGAGGTGAGGACTGAATTAAAGCTGGGAAGCAGCAGTTCATTTGGCACAAAGGCAGCTGAGGTATCGATCCTGATAGCAGATGCCGTTTGCTTCGCACCACCCTCCCGTTTCCAAAATGCCGGAGATTTCAGCATTGCCGACTCAGTTTCAACGTGCGACATGAATGGGAAAGGCCAGTAGGCTGGGAGGCTTTACGGAATCACAGTCACAGAATCGCAGCATGGTAGGGGTTGGAAGGGACCTCTGAAGATCATCAAATCCAACCCCCCTGCCAGAGCTGGACAAAACTAGGGCAGATCACTCAGAAATGCATCCAGACAGGTCTTGAAAATCTCAAGAGAAGGAGACTTCACAGACTCCCTGAAGAGTCTGTTCCAGTGCTCTGTAACCCTTACAGGAAAGAAATTCTTCCTCATGGTGAGGTGGAACTTCCTGTACTCGAGCTTGGATCCATTGCCTCTCCTCTTATCACAATGCACAAGTGAAAAGAGGTTGTCCCTGCCTTCTGGATGCCCAGCCCTCATGTATTTATCGACATTAATTAGATCACCTCTCAGTCTTCTCCTCTCCAGATTAAAAAGCCCCAGGTCTCTCAGCTTTTCCTCATAAGGTAGGTGTTCCAGCCCCTTCACCATCTTCGTAGCCTCTGCTGGACTCTCTCAAGCAGATCTCTGTCCCTCTTGACCTGGGGAGCACAGAACTGGACACAATACTCCATGTGTGGTCTCACTATCGCAGAGTAGAGGGGAGGAGAATCTCCCTTGATATGCTGGACACACTTTTCTTAATGCACCCCAGGATACCATTGGCCTTCTTGGCTACTTTAGCTTTTCTTCAGCCTTCCAGGGGCTTCCAGTCTAGAACAGCACTCCCGTGGGGTCCTGGGCCAGCTCTCCAGTAGTGGTGGAAAAGTCCCTGACCCCCAGTCCCCTATGCCCCAGTGAGGGGTCGTGCAGGCAGCTGGCTTGCACAAAACCAGCTTGGGCTATGAAAATGTGTTACAACACTTCTGGCTTTCATACATCATGTAGCAGAAATGGGCAGTATTTTTCTCAAAGAACAGTGAGTTTCCCATGACCTACAGGTCTCATCAGAGAGATGTGGTAAGAGGAAGAGCTGGGGAATTACAGGCCAGTCAGCTCGACTTTGATATTGTAAAAAATACTGAAGCAAATTATTAAACAATCACTTTATAAGCACTTAGAGGATAAAAGGCAGCGAGAAACAGCCAACACGAACTTGTCAAGAACAAATCATGTCAAAGTAATCTAATCTCTCTCTTTAATGGGGTCATTGGCCTATGGACAGAAGAAAGTGATAGATATGATATACCTTGACTTTCATAAGGCTTTTGACACAATCTGACACGAGAGTCTCCTACAAGTAGGGAAATAGGATTGAAAGCAAATCTTACAGTATGGGGACAATTTAAAAAAACAGTAGACTTTGCATTTAATATCAGGATTCTGTTCTGAGGCAGGGAAAGTGATTTAAGTCTCTCAGGCATCTGTTCTGGGCCCAGCTCATTTTTGAACTTATAATTCAAGCAGACCACAAAATCAGACCAATAGACCAATACCCATAGAGAGAACATACAAGAATGTTGTGGAATGGATGTTAATACTGTTTTATAAATAGAAAATATGCAAAACCCCATATCAAGAAAGACTCATGTTCTCCGTCTCACTCAAATGTATACCTAAATATATATACAAGGTACCGTTTTAGTCTTAATGAACAATAAAATTACTCATTGATATTGCAGGAATAGGGACACAAGTTTATTGTCTGGTAAATGTCTGTTGTCATTGTAGATGTAGCACAGATTTCCTGATGCCACTCGATCTTTTACTTATTTTCAAGTATCTGACCTCACGGGAAATTTTTCCAGCTGTACAATTTACCACATTTTATGGTGCTACATTGTCATAGGGTTTGAAAAGACAGCTATTTGTTTCAATCTTCTTTATTAACGTCTTAGATGATGGAACTCTTCACACACAGTTAAAGGCCTAAACATGGACATCTGTTCGATTTTAGGTACCGAGGGGCCTCCCATCTGGCCTGCTTCCCCGTGTGCCCCACATCATGATTCTCAGATGCGCCAAGTTCTTTCTCTTGAGTACCCAACACATCTGAAGTAGCACCACACAACCACGTTGAGGTAACTGAAGACATGTCCCATCAGCTTGGAGGATAAACCCTGGGGGTAATAGAGTCAACCTGTGATTCCATTAGAAAGGTCTTGCAAAACCAACAAGGTGAAATGCAATAAGGTGAGGAGTCAACACAAGGAGAAAACAAACGCACAAGCTGAAGTATGGCTAAACAAGTGGCAGCACCATTACAGGGCCTGATCTGGGCAATAGAGCGGGTCCTTACAAAGGGGCTGGCCGAGCTTTGCCACTGACCCCCCACTTAGCAGCAGGAGCTGTGGATCCTCAGAGCTTGTCAAGGAGATGGGCCCCACTTGAGGCACTGCATTATAAGAACAATAGAGGCAAAACAGGGCTGAAATGAAAAGAGGAGAATAAACAGAGGCTGGAAATAGGTTATATGAGAAAAGATTGAAGAAATTCAGCCAGTCTTGTTTTCCCTGGAGAAGAGTAAAGCTGCCCGAATAAGGATGTGAGAGCAGTGTAAAATATGTACTAGCTTGTTCTGAAGCATGGAGTGAATAATTACTCTCCATCTCCTCTTAGGGTAATTGGCCTGCTTTGCAGCAAAGGAGATTTAAGTTAGAAATTAGAAAAGCACCCAGATACCATGATAATTTTGCACAGGAACAGTCTATGCAAGGGGGCAGGGGAATCCCTTTTCCCGTGATCTCAAGGAGCAGGTCAATGGCTCTGTCTTGTCAGGACCTGGACCCAGCACTTAGGCCTTAGGAGCCTCCTACTTTAAAACCACAGAGTGAAAGGAAACTTCTGTGCAGCTGGCTGCCCATGAATCCATCCCATGCCTGTATACAGGCAGTTGTTCATAGTTTCACATAGAATCATAGAATGGTAGGGGCTGGAAGGGACCTCTGGAGATCATCGAGTCCACCCAAAGTTACAGCCATCGTGACCTTACACTTAGGCTGCTAATTCCTAAGCAGGAGGAACTCTAAAAACAAGAGAAGAGGTACACTGGACAACAGTACAACTACGGTAGGGGGAGGCGTATGTGTGACAGGAGATGAAATAGACTTGCCTCTTCGGGTTGGAGAAGAGAGAAGAATGAGTATGATGAAGTATATAAGAGCCTGCATTGCCTCAAGAAGATGTATAGGGAAGAACTGTTGAGTCTTGTTTCATACAATAGTATGTATGCTCACTGTGTTTTTAGGTCCTGTTCATGACAGTGGAGCAAAGGCTGTCTTGATGTTTCTTGCTCTCTGTGGGTGGCAGGACAAACAGACTGAAACAATGGAGGTGTTGGTGGAGAATGAATTAGTATTCAGTGGAGCAAGGACTGCCTTCCTGTGCATCTACCTGAGTTAGGCTAGAAAGATGGTCCTCATCTTCTGGGGAAAACTCCGTGAGGTGAGCCATCTTCTGTGGTAGGTGAGAATGATGAAGGGCATCCAGTTTCACTGAGGACAGTACAAGAGGTGTCTAAGACTGGTCATGCCTGTTGAGAATGACCTCTGGGGAACTGAGGGCACCTGGCTGCACACACTGGGTCTGTTCAGGATAAGCCTCACAGGGATACCCTCCTCAACACTGTTGCATGAATTTGGTCCTTGAAAAAAAGACTTCCAGGTCTTGAAGTGCTCTATTGGACCAGACCAAAGGAGTCTCTGCAGGATGTAATAGTATCATCTATGGAGAGTTATGTGGAGACAGGAGAAAATGGAGAAAGACAAGTGCCAGTGTTCTCTGTACTGGATTACCAGTACTTCATGGCCTGTAGGTGGAAACAGAAAAGAAAACGTAAAGGAAGTTAAGACCCTACCTCTCTTTCTGCAGCAGCACAGGATACATCTGGAGACTCAGTGCAACCTCGTCCAGAAACATTCCCTCTGAAATATGGTCAAAGTCCCTGGAGAATGACCACATGGCAATAGAACATCCCAGGGTATGCTGGATGTGAGGACCCTCCCTTGACGCGAAAGACACTGGCGTAGTCCTACCAGCATCTGCATCTAGTTGAACAGTACAGTTTCTAGTTTGGACTGTGGGTGGCAGTCAGACTGTGTCTGGGATACAGAGCCAGTGGACAGCTAGACCAAGTCCTAGGACAGTGGTTGACATATGCTGCACTGAAGTGATGAGAGAGGCAGCTGTGGCCCACACCATCCTTTGCTCCTTTGTGTTCTTATCGGTGGAAAGTGATCAGTCATGTCTGCCGCTGCTCTGGTGAAGAAGATGTTGACCATAGCAAAGTGGGAAGTGAGTTTGGAAGTGGTGGCAGCAACAACCCCACTCTTGTTGTTGATCTCCTCCACACAGAAACAACTCCAGCCGTCAGCCCAGTCCTCTGTTCCTGTCCACGCAGAAGACAAGCCTGGTCTTTTGATTTTTAGTGATCTCTATCACAGACCTGGCCTGGGGGAGGATGCACCCACCTCTGCTGTAAAGTAGCTTCGTATTCTCCGTCAGGAGGAAGGGAAGCAGCAGTGAGTCATGAAGCTTTGAAGATGACAAGATCAGCACTATGAGCAGCAGTAGGTGGAGCTGGCTGAAAATCTTCCAACAAAAAAGCTGAGGTTTATTATCATGAGAAATGTGGCTTTATTGAGATTAAAAAAAAAAAAAAAAATGTGGAAGAAAGTATTGATCCCGAGAAAATGTTTCAGTCTGAGGAAATGACAGTTTAAATTAGTCCAAATGTTAATTTTTAAAGTCTTATCTCAGTGCAGTTCCTAATGCTGGCAGTGCTGAGATCCCCCACACATTAAGAACCTACCCTAAGTCTCTATAAATTCTCTTTTTTGGTATTATATGGAGTGGTGAGTTGCGGTTTTGAGCAGTGTCTAATGAATTGCTCATCAAGGCTTGAACTGAAAATTAATGGCTTCTTCCCTATCCTACTTGATTTGGGTAAAGAACCTCTGCAAAGACATGGCAAACTTTCTACCTTTGCCATGAGTATGGGCTGTGCAGTCTGGAGTCCTAAGAATGAAGACGTGATTTTCCGTCATATTCCCCTTCCCCTGTCCAGACAGGCAGGACCCCTGTGACCCATCACCTCCTCAACACTTGGCATGCTGTCTCTTCCCTTCATGTGACTCATCAAGTCCCACATTCTCTTGCAGACCAGACTTCATTTTGCTGCATTGGCTTCTTCCTCAGTTTTTGATTTTAGACTAATGTGGACAAATTATTGTTCTCCTTGCAGAGATACTGACAGTCAGCTGGTTAATTACTGTCATTTGTACTGATAAATTGGGATGCTAAGACACCCTCGTTGTTACTGGTGGATATTTCTCTGAAGCAGCCCCAGCCATTTCTTGATGGCAGGAAGGAACAACAAGAGCTTGCAGTCAGCAGTGGGGGTGGCAGTGGCTCATAATTTAGCACATACTTTAATTAATTATGTCATATTAATAACAGTATTTGGATAAGGTCCCACACAGTTCCAGGCTAGTCAGTGTGAATGTTTCCGGGAGTTGATGTGAACCTGGTGTGGCCTTCAGGTTTACAAGACATTCTTGTATTAAATGATCTTCAGGTAAGAACAAAAATAAACCCCAGAACTAAAAGCGAGAACAGAGGCTAATCCACAGGTTTGCTCCTCCTGGTTGAACCTCTGTACATGTCTTACCTGCTTTCCTCTTGGCTTCATGAACTTCTCAGACATACATGACTCTAGAGGACCTAGATCTGTAGGATCTGTGGTATGTATAACATATGGAGAGAAGGGTGAAATTCTCTCCTGTGGTAATCCCACGGTGTTTAGGGATGCTACGTTGCATGTAGATTTCTATGCCCTCTGACTGAATGCATTAAAATTTGGCTTTCAGGTACTAAATGACTATCTCTCCCATCTTCTGGGACCCTGGATGAGACACCAGCATTAGGTCCCTGGGCTGGTCCCAAGCATCTGGAGGTTACCTCATCATATAGCGGGGTCTGTTGCTCTGCCCTTCAGGAGCACTGGCTCCACTGCTGATAGCACAGGGGGACCTTTGCTGTCTTCAGAGCCTGACCGACTGGGGTCACCTTAACAGAAGTCTGGGCTTCAGCAACCAGCCCTGCAGAGAAGGTCCAGAGGCATGCTTATGGACCAAGTAAGTATCTGTCAAGCTCACAAATTCACCATCTCAACGTTGGCAGTACCCTCTGAGCAGCACCTACTGCCAAGGCACATCTTCAAACTGGCACCTCAGTTAAAGCTGAGCACCTGAATGTCCTGAAGGATCTGGGCTTTGGTCCTGCAGTGCTCAGTGGTAGAACCTAGACAGTCATAAGTGTTTCTAGGAAGTGGAGACCAAGTTGCAAATACTACCCAGCCCCTGCACATTAAATGCTGCTGATGGTTTTTTTACACTTCCTCTTTAAAAAACTGACTCTGTAAGGCATACAAGCTGCCACCCACTTGGAGCATATTGAATCCTGCCTCTGATGTTCCTGGGACTACCCATTCAGCTTGAAACTAATCGATGCCTGCTCGAAACGCTTGGTGCTTTGCATCCTCAAATGCCATTTCTTATGTCTGCTAAGAAAAGTTTGCTGGTGGCAGACAGGCTCCTGTTTCCCAGAGAGTCTGAGAGCTCTTCACATAGTTATGCATACGAACTAACAATTCAATACTTCATTGCTCTAAAGACTAAATGCCCTTAAGTCTAAAGACTGTATAGGCATTTTGTTGAGGTATTATTTCAGCAGAGCAATAGCGATGTCCCACCTTGGCGTCTGCATCCCTGCTGATTGCACAGCGGTACTCCCTGCGTGTGCAGCTCCTCGTAGGGCTCTCCTGCAGCAGGGCAGAGACCCACGCCCAGCCGCTGTCTGCCGCAAGCCACCACCACCCGATACCCACACAGACACTGACACCCAACCCTGGGGCAGCAGCGTCCACAAGATGGCCTTCTCCATAGCACACAACGTTGGCTAAGGGCAGCAAGTTTCTGAACTTGGACATTCTGTGATTTACAGGCCTTTTGGAGTTTGGACAGGACTTCATCTGCACTGCAGTCCTCTTTGTTCCAGATGCATCCTTCCCACTGTACCTCAGTTCTCACCTCTCCCACCTCTTCCTTGAGTGCCTTTCCTTTGGAGAAAAAGCTTTCCCATTCTTCACAGAAAGCAGTCATTCTCAGGAAGCGTTTTGATTTGCAATAAAAACTCAGACAAAACATGTAGGATTTGATTTTTCCCCTTCATAACACAAAAAAAAAAAGTTTAAGGTTTGACTTCTTTTTTTTTTTTTTTTTTTGCCAATGCCAGGGTTGTCAGTTGTGGTGCTTGCTCTCCTCTTGCTTTTTGAACAGAAGAATGCTCTGGCAACATCAAGTCAACCTTGTTATGCCTTCTTGCCATCGACAAACACTGCCTAAGAGCTGCTTTCTGCATCAGTGGAGCACCCAGTGTTACCTGCCTACCTCCAGGTCCCAGTAGTGGTTCTCGTGGGCGTCCCAGGCTCTTGGATGCCTCTAAAGTACTCAGAGCTCCTGAAGCAGATTTGTCATTGCCTGGGAGATGGGGTGATAACTATCTGTCAAAAAATTTGAAACCACTCTTCATATCAGAGCCTATTAAGGAAATAGAAAGTTGATACCAACACAATGTGCAGCCAGGAAGCAAATTTCTAGATTTGGAGTGAGGTACAAGACACAACAATGCACCTCAGGCATCACTTGACAAGGATATTCTCTTTTAATTCATGTATTTTCTGTTTCATCCAGGAGCATGGTTAATTTTCACAGCTTGGGAGATGCTGGGGGCTTGTTCTTCAGACAAACCATTTTCCCTGGGTATTCTCTCCCCCATTAGGCATCTTCACCTGGGGCAAAGCTCAGCATGTTATAGCTGCACTCTCAGGTATCCCACAGAGTGTACATATACATATATCCCTTGGGAATTCTCACAAATTTCCATCTTAGTTGTTAATCAAGATGATCCAGCAGCCTCAGTAAAGAGGACTTGGGTTACAAAGATGCTCCAGAAATAAGAGTCTCCCACTGGACACACCCAGATAAGTTAGGACTTTATCAGTTGAGAAGCCCTTCATTACGGTGCAGCTGTCACTTTTCACAAAAAACAGGCTTTCAAGGGAGACTTTCAGCACCTCTCAGCTTATAAATATTTCATCTTTCTTTAACAGGTACAACTCCAGAAACATTCATTGTACAAATATGTTAATAGCTGGAAAGAATATGTCTAACTGCTACCTCTATATGTGCAACAAAAGAAACTGGAGGACGTGACATCCCACCCCAGGAGAAAGGCTTAGAGGTGGCAAAACCACTGGTTATTTACAGTGTTTGCAGGAGCTGAGGTGGAGGCCTCTGCCTTTAAAAGAAGCCAGACAGGCACACACACTGTGAGATGTGAACATGTACCTACGCAAATTGCAGCTGCCATCAGGGTAGTGGTGCCCACTGGCCAAGACCAGATACAAGTAGTGATAAGAAGCCAGAATTGGGCCTCCTGGGACAGGGAATTTTAATGAACAAGACAGCCCTCAGCAGACTTCACAAAGTAGCTTCAGAAAGCCCCAGTATTGAGTCCCAAACACAAACAACCAACATTGATCTAACAGATCTAGTTGTTCTGTTAGTCTAGGATCCACCAAAGACAGTAGTATCAGGGAGCCCCATCAACAGGGCCCCTAGAAGTGTGGGTCAGAAGTAATTTGGGGATCTCAAAAGCCAAGTTAATGACTGCATAGGAGGAGGACATGCTAAAAACCTTTTAAGTGCTTACTGGTGGTCAGGATTCCAGATAAAAACCTTTTAAATGCTTACTGGTGGTCAGGATTCCAGCAAAACTTCTGGAAGACTGATGGTGGGTGTGAGGCAGCTGTAAGTTGGTTGCCTGGGTGGGGATGGACAGAGTCTAGAGAGGGATTGTTCTCACTGATCTGTACAGAGCCTGATGTAGCCATGTACCATGACATAGTCCTGTACCAAAGTAATGTGGGCTCCTGAAGGGCAAGCAGGGCAGTGAGCAGCTCCTCACTGTTGCAAGGGAAGAAGAGAAGCAGAATCATTAGTGGAGCACTTTTCCAGGCTTTGCAGTCACTGTGTTGGGGGTGAGCTGCAGGAATCTCATAGCTTTTGGAAGCCACAGCATCCAAGGGGGCAGCAGGTCCCTTCTCTGTCCTGTAGGGGACTGAGTTTTCATCCTACCTGGATCCAGACAGCCTGGGCTTGGAGGCACACTAGAAAGGCTAAGTACCCACCTGACATCCCTGTGCTGAATCTCATGGCTCTGCTGTAAATCTGCTGCCATTTGTGCACGCTACATTTACCTTGGTGTGAATGAAACCATAATCCGGCAGCTTGCGATGAACCAGATTAGCAGTTTATCTTCCATGCCAGCACCTCTTGGCCCTGCTTCCATCCCTCGGATGCCTCAACCAACTTTGAGTGAAAACATGTTAGTTAGCTACCTGCATCTTTGCAATAAGAGAATATCACTCCAAGATGAAGCACAGCAAGTGAAGGACTGATAAAATTAAGGAAAAGAGAAAGGTTGAGAGGAGAAGAAGTAGTTAATCTGTGTTTATCCATGAATATTCAGAACCAGTTCCTCCACTTGCAATATGGAGCATCGCTGGAGGAAAAATAGGCACTGGGGGGGTGGGGTGGTTATTTACTGATTTATTTTAAATAGCCTCGCCTAGATCTCATGAATGCTCATGACCTGTGTATTGTGTTTGCTGCTGGAGTTCTGTGGTCCTCCACAGATGAGCTCTTTCTGAAAACAGTGAAATCTGCCTGCAATAAACATGGAGCATCCCCCACCCTGGTCCCCAGTGAGGGAAAAAACTATTCTAGAAATGCACACTCAGGAAAACTTGAAGAAGGACTTTAATCTGTTTAGAAAAACCTGGAAGGAAAACTGATCGGAGACTTTAAGTCCCTACAGAGGGAAAAGATTTCTGATAGCTGGGGGCTTTCAGTCTAGCTAACAAAGACAGCGTTAGGTTCAGTGCGATGTTGGAAGCAGACAAAATCAGACCAGAAATAAGGTGCTACCTGGGAACTCTGAGAGAGAGATCAGGTTATGAAGTGAGAAATCATTTCTTGATTGCCTGGAGCTTTTGAAGGAAGATTCAGAGCCTTTGTGAAAATTGTGCACTCTGTCTTAACCATACGCTGGGTGAAATTCTGGAACTGTGGGGTGGATTTGGTGGCTGAACCAAATTCACCTTTCATGATCACCACGGTCCCTTGAGGCTTCTTCATCCAGGACATATCCTGCAGGTTGTTCACGGATTTCTCTGGGAATCACTGGGCAGGGGGAGCTGCCTTGAAATCTCAAGGCATCTGCCTTTCCTGCTCATTCCCCAGATGTGTCAGTCTTAGCATAAGCCCTGGTGACTCATAAACCAGTTAACCTGACCATCCCCAGAGCAGTGGTTTTGGCTGCTAGATCACCCAGGTGAGGTAGTCCAGATGTGTCTGCACTGGACTGCTCTAGTTTGTCCCTAGGGAGCGGCCTAGCTTAGATTTAATATTCATCCCCTCTTTGCCCTGCCATTTTCTTCCTTGAAAATCTGGTGACTGATACTGGTGGCAGAGCTCCAGAAATGTTTCCCGCTCCCGTACAACCAGTGCTGGTCTGCTGCAAACGGATGGGAGACCTCTCTGCCTCAAAATGCTCACAGACCTAACCTGAGTTTAAGTTATAGCCACCAATGAACTCTTAAATTTCCCTACTAAACAACAGAATGTGTTGGGATGGATTAGATGAAGACAAATAACTCCAGACTGATAGATTGCTTCATGAACAACTGGATGTAGAAGAAGGAGGAACACTCGTGCTGGAAACAGGCCAGCTGATGCCTTATCAGTGATGGAAGGGGCTCTGCCTGCAGTCTATCATCCTGTGCTAGCACCAGGCCAGCTCTGCTTGCTCTGTGGAGCTCTTGCTAGGCACCTGAGGTGATTTCTGCCCTGAGTGCAGGAGATGTGCCCATCCAGGCAACACTGGTCAGTGTGTACAGAATGGTTTTGTAAACCTCTGCACGCAGATGTGTGTCCCCATGTGCTGAATGGCTCAGAACAGCAAACATGAACAGATCCTCCTCAGTCCCTCACCCTGGGGCTTGACCCCTGGCAAAGCTAAGTGGGAAACAGGGTGATTTGATAGGTTTCTTCCTCTGCTCTCCTGAGGTACCAGCAACAGTCATGCAGGCTGTACAGAGAGGGGACGCTTGGAAACAAAGCCTCTTGCAGCTGCTGTGCAACTGAATCGAAATTTTCATTCTGGTCATCTCTTTTTATTCTCTGTACTTTGAGGCATTTTTAAAGATTCAGGTGAAGGCTGAGCCTGCCAACTTCTGGAAAGACACATTGCTATTACTCAGAAATAATACCTACCGTAAGAGACTGAACAAATGTGACTCTCATTGTCTCCAGCCCTCAGTTAAGCCTGATGTCCATCTTTGCATTTCTTCCTTTCAACCGAATCTTTTAACAGTGTGCAGAACTCGCCCGTCAGTCCCTCTTCTCTTGGGAAACACAAGGTCTCAGTCAGCCAGCCACTGACCGACACCACGTGTTGTAGGCACCAGCGGGGCTCCCTGAACAGTCCCCAGAGATGGGGACAACTTATATGAAAAAAAAAAAATGCATGCCAAAGACTACAAATGGTGCAGTGGTTGATGGGGAGATCAGAGCCAAGACTTCTTCCCCTTCATCCTGGGGTGGTTCTGCCCTTTGACCTTGGAGAAATCATCTGCTTTTTTTTGACTTTTGCTTTTTTGTTGGAATAATAGTCTTGTACAGAATGGGACAAGGAGGGAGGAGGGAGGGAGATGCTCTGAACTTCCTACTGGTTCTAGAAACATTAATTCTGGGGCTGTGCCACTGTATGTGACCTGAATGTGTGTTTGGGCTCAGATCTCAGTCTCAGAAAGTCTGAGAAACTTGGGACCATGAAGGCTAAAGCAAGAAAAGGACATCTGTGGTCAGGAAGGCTCCCAAAGGAGAATAGAATGTTCAGGAGGGAGCTTCACTTGACTATCTTAGAGGAGAAAAAAAGTGAGCGAGTCCTGTGCAGGGAACATGCAAGGACATACCTGGGGATAGCCCTGCGACTAAATGTGGTTTGGTAGACCAAGAAGACATAACAGAGGAAGGATTATGCTCTTGCTGATTTTATATGGTGATCTTCCCAGAGCTGAGCTTCCCTCTGAGTGCTTCTTACTGACTTTTTTCTCCCCATTAATCTGGAAGAAGCTAGGTAGCTTTAAAATCCCTCTTGTCTTTATATCATGGAATAAAACCTTCCCTTCATCACACTCAGACACATATGACCTCTTGAACATAAATTCCCCATCTCTCTGCTAGTCCAGAAGTGTCCCAGTTTCTCCTCAGAGATCCATGCATGAGATTCAAGCTGTATTAGCCAGCCCCCACTCCTGTTCCACGTGGCTTGTTTCTCCAGAGGTATAATTCACAGTTTCAGGCACATTAAGTACCAGCTGGGCAGCTCATCTTGTTAGCAGGATTATAGTCATAATAACACTAGAACCCATAGTTAGGATAAATTTACTATCTAAATTAATAACAGAAAATTAACACCTGTCATGAACCTGATTTTTCCAGAGCTAGCTCCTGAACTGAGAGGCTTAGCCCTGCATTTTGTCACTGGGATGAGTTTCTCTCAGAAACAGATGTGAAGAGCTGAGGTAAGCATCTTCTGGTGAAGGGGGCAAAGTCCAGCTTGACAAAGTCCTAGTGTGGTCAGCAGTGGATACTCGGGATGTGTGTAGGGAAGCCATGATCTGCCCTTCCAGAAGCATCAGGATCAGCTGTGCTGTGCAGTGTATGGGGCAGCTCTTCCTCCTGAACTCAGTAGTCTGAATGACATTTCGGAGATATCTGTGCTAAGGTGCCCCTTGGACAGCACTCCTGAAGGTGAGGATGAGGATATGTAAGGGTGGAGCGAGATGTACAAAATAGCCTGGATAAAATCTTCTGCCCTTGCATTTTTATACAAACTCTTGCTTCAGCTTGGTAATAGCCAAACCTTTCCTGAGGGCCAGACATCCAATGAAAACACCTCTCCTGTCAGTAGTCTCCCTTCCAAGCTGCCCTGATGCACTCAGGGTATGGATCACATGCTTTAGTGGCCAATTACCAACTGCAGTGTATGGGATCACATGCCTTGCACAGAAACTGCCATGTGACACCTCCTGGTTTTGATTAGGAACAAATCAATATTCATTGGGCTAGCTGGGTTGTTATTTTTCCACTGCTCCACTAATATAACAATCTGAGTGGCCTGTGTGTCTCTCTTCCTGATGCAGGCAGGCACCACGGGCAATTCAGATATGCATATTGGAGAAGTATCCTTCACCTTGTGTCCTGCACGAGTGCCAGAATGAATTTATCCAGAGTGCCCCCATCTGCACAATCCTGTCTGTGCAGGGAGGGGTGGTGATGGAGCCTGCCTTTCAAAATCCCTGCACCTCTGCGAGAACAGCAAGAATTGATCCAGCTCACCTAAATCCCCTTTCTTATTAAATATTTGTTTAGGCTGAGCAGAACCTGAAGGGAATATAGGGATTGTTAACTCATACCCATGATAAATATCTTTAGTGGAGTGAAACACCAGCTGAGAACTGATATGTCTGTGTCTCCCCTTCCTTCTAGCTGAGGCACTTTGCTGCCATTAGCGTTGATTTACATGAGTGGAGGCGAATGGCTTTTCCCGTCCCATGGGCAAGGCCCATTCACATGTCACTTTTGAAGCTGCCCAGTGTTGGCCCTGGGTTGCTGATGACAGACAGACACCTCCTGCAGAACATGTCCCCACACCATACTAATTCTGGTTCTGAATGGTCGGAAATTCTACAAGACACGAGCTGAGCCAGCACCTAATTGTGCCTGCTCACTTCTTACACCCAGGAGAAAGGAATAATCAAGTTGTCTCTGAGATTTCCAAGAACAAGTTGCCTGATAGCTGTGGAAGCAGAATAAAGCTATGTCTGCTTTCACCATTGGCATTATCATAAATGATGTTCTCAGCCTGAACCCATTACTAAATTGAAGAGGAACTCTGAGGCATTTGAGATCAGCTGCAGAGGACAATGTCTTCTCCTATTTTGACACATACCTCTACAGGATTGTGACTGTGTCTAGAAAGAGATGATTGGGAACGGCTTCTTCTTTCCATGAAAACTTCTGATAGAAACAACAGAAGCTTTTAGATTTACTAAATATTTTTTCCAAAGCCTCTGGGACTCTCTTAAAAAAAATATGTAAATCCCTAAAACCCCCAGATTGAATATTCTGGGATTTTAAAAGAGATCCTGAGGAAAAGGTGATTGAAATTGGAGTCTTCAGGGGGGAGGAATTTATCTTTCTTTGAAAATCTTAGTTGAATATCTGCCTTGGAGCAAAATTTCCATCTCAGATGCTGAGGTTTTTTCTCCAGGGATGGATCCGCAGGAGCTTCCACCAGGTCAGAGACCACAATGATTTCTATTTGAGAAAGAGCTGATCGCTTCTGCTGCTGTTGACCTCTGAGTCCTCCCTGCAAGGGTTGTGTCCTCTGTAAAGTCAATTGGCCTTGCAGGAGGACCTGGAGGGCTCTGATGCTGATGGGGAGAACCAGCAAAAGCAGCTGGCACGAAACCCCAATTCTTCATTTTCTCACACTCTCTCTTCTTCTTTTATAACCAAGGTGAGATGTTGTTCTCTTATAACCAAGACACATCACGGTGCATAAGCACCAGCTTGGATTGCTCGTTGGTCTCACTGTTTGGCTCATTTAGGAAGCTCCCAGCTGACTCTACCTGTTGGTCTCCAGGACCTGCTGCCTGCATCCTCTGCCTACACCAGGAAGGCTGCAGGGGGTATTTTTTCCTATCTTTGTGCAAACTTGCCTGCAGCTTAGCCCTCCAGACCAGAGCTAAATATGTAAAAATGGTAATTGGGACAGAGCTACAGATGCTTTCTTAAGCTCTCAGAGAAGGAGATTTACCCAATTTGTGCTTTTTTCACTAACTACTGCTTCTCCCCTGATTATAGAAATGAAGTGGGCGGCAAGAGACACCATCCACAGGCAGAAGAGTTGAGAAATCTGAGGAGAGATGGAAAGATAATAATCCAACTAGCCTGACAAGCTCTAAACATGGCATCTGCCTGTCCCCCTGTAGAGATGGAGGGGAAATTGTAGCCTTAGTGCAGTACAAAAGCACTTCAAGAAGAAATTTGGTGGGATCAGGATTTTAACCAGAGTCTAAAAGATGTCTCAGCAGTAGAGGGCTGCTGAATTAGCATATGGCATATTCACTAGGCATGTCTTCACTGCGGAGGTCAGGTCTCATCAGGAGGAATGCGGTAGATTTTGCTGATGGAGCTTTTTGAGGAAAGAGTCTCTGGTTTCACAGCTGGCGAAGAGAAGCGAGAATAATTCAATAATTCACAAACACTGTTTTGGGGAGATAACTTCTGGTCTCGATCACTTTTATTTGGTACTGTTTTTTATGGTTTTGTAACCATATTCGAGCAAAATTCCACAACGAGGAAATGCCCATGGGCATCTGCAGGTAGTGAACTTTGACCTGACAATGTTTCATGGCTTTGTTGACGTCCAGGAAGAGAACAGTGAGTCACTGCTGGTGAAGGTTCTGTAAGGCACAGCAGCTCCAAGGAGCAGTGAGTAGCAGAGAGGATGGAGAAATGCTGCACCTCCCATTGAATTGCCAGGAAGGCGAGTCACAACCTAATAAAACTGAATGCAAGCTCTTAAGTTTCTGCAGAGACTGAAGCTCACTAAATGTAGGAAGAACAAAGACATGGGAGGAATAAGCACAGTGTAGTGGGTGACTTTCATTTTGTGCGTGTGGAGACGTTACAGGTTGCAATGAGATGCGGTATAGAAACTAATTTTTAGACACTCCAAATGAGAACTTCTTGGAGTAAATGCTCAGAGATCCCATTAGATAAGAAGAAATTCTTCATTTAATCCTGAGTATGGAAACGATACAGTTCCAAATGCAGTCACCAAAGAGTGACTCTGTAATGAGGATCATTATATACTTGTATTTGTACAGCTTTGTGGGAGTGAGAAAGCCACAGGTGAAAATCCCCTTTAATAAAGTCTTAATTTAAAAGGGCATGAAGAAATAATGACATAAAAAAAAAAAAAAAGAGAGAAATCTTGCTAAGAGAAAGTAAAAGGAATGGCAGCAAGGGTAAAGTATTTTTGAGTGACCTAAGCCTATTACAGCATCAGAAGTATGTAGCAATGGCACATCATCCACTGAAAAGGACATAAACAGTCCTAAAATAGGGAGCACCGGTTCAACAACAGGGTAAAAAGAACTATTAAACAGGAATTATTTTAAAAGACTAAGTCATTTCAAAAAAAAAAAAAGATGAAAATAGAGAAGAGCTCTTGTGAGTTAAATATGAAACTGTAATTGTAAATCAAACAAGCTTCCGAGAAACTACCTGCTGAAGAACTAAAGCTTGAAATAAAAGAATTTTTTTTTTCCAAATACATTATAAGGAGGCCTACCAGAAAATTGCTAAATGATGGAGGCTTAACAGGAGATCTCCAGGAAGATAAGGGACCCAGAAGCGAGGAAAGGTTATTTCTTTGCTTTGGTGCTTGCTATGGAGAGCTTAGGGAAGTCTTTTTTGACAGGGGGTGAGTCTGACCAACTGTCAGAACTAAAGGAGGAGGCTTTGAAAGAAACGATAAAATGAACGGTAGGAAATGAGCAGGAACAGATGGCATTCACCCAAGAGGTTTAGAGGAACTCAGATATGAAATTGCTGAACCACTCGATGTGTTGTGCAAAGTATCGCTTAAATCAATCCCAATATTATAGCAATGAAAGACAACAAATGAGGAACCAGCTTTTAAAGGAAACTCAGAAGCATCTGGAGAAATACAGCTTGATCACAGGCTGGTGAAACTCATAAAAAAAAAATTAAATAGAAATAAAGTGAAGTCTTGCTTCAAAATAATGCGAGACCTTTGAAGGAGTTAATAGGTACATAAGTGCTCAATCCAGCTGATGTATTTGTCTTTCCAAAGATCTTTAGTGATGTCCCTTCACTAACAACCCTTAAGGAAACTAAGCTGTTCTGAGGAAGGGGAGATGCCTCCTGTGAATTAGTGAGTGGCTGAGAGAGGTGATGAACTTTCACAAGGCAGCAAAACCCCAGTAGAGTTTCCCAAGAACCTGGCCTCGACCCTGTGCCTCTTTGTCACGTGGGAGTTTTGGGCGTTTTCGTAAGGACTGGTTATCAAACTCTCAACATTTGCTGTAGATCAACAGCAACAACTAAGCCTCCAGAACGGTCAAATCTAAAGCTGCTTGTGAAAATCTGAGGGAAGATCTCACAATTCTGAATTATTAGGTGATAAAATGACAGGATAAGTTCATGGTCAGTAAAGGCGGAGGCATAAAAGTAGATGAAAACAGCCCTGACTATACACACATAATCCAGTGTGTGAATGAAATAGATCTACGTAGTGGAGAAAATACCATGGAAATGCTGGCTCGGTGCTCAGCTGTGCCAAAGCCAGCAGAGATGCTCTCAGATTTATTAGGAAAGGGACAGCCAATGCAATGAAGAACTGTGTGATGCCACCATCTAACTCCATGGCCCACCTGCAGCTCCTGTGCTGTGTGGCTGTGCTTCACCTACCTTAAGGAAGATGCAGCAGATGTGGGAGAGGCACAGAGAGGGTCGAGAGGTGTGACACAGCCTCTGCATGGGAGAGCACAAACACCGAGCTAGGGCCAGCTTGCATCAGCATCTCTGCTTTTTGGGTTTAAAAAGCATTAGACAAGTTCCTGCTGGAGATTTTTTGCTGGAAGTGAGCTGGGAAAGTATCGTGACTTTAGCTCAAGAAGTCTGTAACCTGTGGTCGCTGGATCAAAGCAGATCAGACAAGATGATCATACCAGCCTTGCCTGGTTGTCTTTCTACACATTTGTGATGACACGTACTCATGGCTTGTGAAACTCTGCCCATCATCACTGTCGCTAGATTTATATCTTTGGAAACATGAGTGGCGTTGAATCTTTTTCCTTTTACATGAAGTCACATTGGTGGTTTTGACCCTTTTAGATGTTCTGGAAGCAAGGCTCACTGTCATGAGCGCGGCATCACTTGCTGGGACTTAGCTTCATTTTCACCCCCAAGGATGTGTTCTGGAGTCCCGTGGGCTGAAGTCTTATTGAATACTCTTGTGTTTGAAGTTTCTATGAAAGTTTTTCTGTAAGAGAGTCATTTTAGGGCACAGAAAGACATGAAAAAAGTCATCCAAACACCGTTCCTTTTATGAAGGAAAATATCTAGAAGCTGGATAAACAATTCATATTGTTCCTCATTAGTTCACACTAATCAGTAGAGTGTCTCAAATAAGCATTTAATTAAGAATTAATGTGCCGGCTGTTATAAAATGAAATATTAATTGGAAAAGGAAAGTTTCAGGTTTGTTTAGGTGAAAGAATTCTGCCCGCCTCACGCTTAACTTGATTACACAAGTGCTTTCCAATTCCTGAGTTGTTTAATGTATACAAGTTATAAGGACCTGACATTTAGCAAGGGAACACTGGCAAATTAATTCCATTCAGTGCTAAAAATGCATCTTGACATTTGGTAGCTGGTATGTTAACCGGTGCCTCCTCATCAGAATTGCATGTTTTGCTATGTGCTAATTAACTGCCCTGTTATCCTATTTCAAAAGAATTAAGGAACAATTGGGATTTAATATGTTACTAATAAGCGGACCGATGTCAGCTGCAAGGCATGGGCTTGGTTCCAAGGGGAGGGCAGGACCATCTGCCCTCCTCACTGGTCAGAGAGAGCCTGGGGACTTGGTGTAAGGTTTCTCTGCTGTCAGTGGAGGCACTTATACCCCTGTCTGACTTCTCCCCCTGGTTATGACCCAAAGACCCACAGGCACTTTGGCATGAGGCGCAGAATGGGGTTTATCAAGTAGAAGCAGAGCAAGATGGTTCAGTAGATGGACATCCCTCCAGCGCTCATCGAGCTTTGAAGCTCCTGAAGCTGAGCCATGCTTTGTGAGGAACACAATTACCTACAAGCTGGAAGTTGCTGGGACCGAAACTTCTATACATTGATGCTCACTGAGTTTGCCAAATGCTTTCAGCCGAGAAGGTAGTAAAAGAGAATTTTTTTGAACATGTCAAAACACCTCATTTTCACGTTTTCTAGAAGGAAATGTTTGGGGTTGGAAATGAGAAAATTCTTCATTTTGATATTCCCCATGTGACAGTGCTCAGACTTCTTTCTTTCTAAATGACAGGTTCTTTGTTGTTTAAAATTGACCAAAACTTTTCCTGTTAATGAATCCTTTTATTTTAAAGACTCAATAGAAAAGATTCTCTTTTTGTTTGAATGAAAGAGTCTGGGTGAACCTAGAAGAGTATTTCAGTATTCTTCCTTTGTTAGTAGCCCCTGAATTCTCCTGTCTTGCATCATCAGAAACAGGTTTTCTCCCCTGCCCCTCCCCTCCATTAGCACTTTGCCCAAGCGTCATCTTAGCATCAGGAGGCAGGGGGAAAAACGCTCATGCTCTGAGATCTGCAGGGAAAGTGGTTCCTTAGGACCATTGCCAGTAAATGGTTTTGGAGGAGGGTACCGGGAGAGTTACCAGACTCTCCAGCCTTTGAGCTGGTGAGCTAATGGCTCTGTGCAAAAGGCAGATCGCAGCGCCTTTGCTGTGGGCTGTGTGTGTTGTACTGAGGAACTGCAGGCAGCCAGGGGGAGAGGGTCTTAATCACTGGCAAAAAAAATGGAGCTGTAAAGCCCTCTAATAGCCTTTCAATTCTTATCCCTTTTCTTCTCTAATGTAAGTCCTCGACCCTTGCAATTCCATCTCCCCTGGCTCTATCCTGACCTTCTAGATGTCACTTTCTCTGGTCTTTCCTTGTTGGTCTCTGGGTTCCTTGGTTTCACAGAAGTAATAGTTCACCCTGTCCCTTTTAATGGTAGATGCATGGGTGCACTTGGTTCTGCTCCCAGCCAAGCTGCAAGAACCACCATTTTCCCTTTGACTCATCAACAGGGCTGTCACAGCCCCTTATGGCACCATCTGACCACTCCTGTTCTGATTCGATCCAATACTTGAACAGAGCTGGTGTGGGATCCGTGAAGGACTAAGACCCTCTCTAAGACCCTCGACAGCAGCCTGAGACAGGGAATCACTTAACTCCAGGTAGACAGTGTTTTGGGTAGTGCTGCATACGCCCTCCAAAACACTTTTCTCCGTAAGTTTTCAGCCAAGATCTACAGACCTTCAATGTTTCTTCTGCAGACCATGTAAGCAGCTAAATGCCTCAAGAAAAAAAGGCTAAATCTCAGAATGCTTGGGGGACAGTGTAATAAACCCAGAACTGGAAGCTGTCAACATCGGATTAGCCAGAACCGGAGCATCCCACTCAACCGATTCTAACTCGTGCTGCTACCTCACAAATCAGCTCACACAGAAGGCTATATTCAGTTGGAGCTCTCTTGAGCATCTCCATCTGACCATGCTTATCTCCCCTGCTGCCCACATTATTTGTGAGCATGTCACTACCAAGTGCCACGAGCTGAAGTTTAAGTTCACAGCATGTCAGCACCTACCAACTCTTCCGGCTGGATATGTAAAGCTAAGGGCATATTACAAGTCCAAAGTTCAGTAGATTTCCACCCAAACTGGAAGAATGGTAGGTGAGTGCTAAAAAGGGTAGTTTATCACCCAAAGGGAAGACTTGGCAGGAAGACTCCAACTTCTGTATCCCAACCATCACAAACCTGGTTTGTCAAAAATGTATTTCTTTGGTCGAAAGAGCATCACATTATCCATGCATTGCTGCAGGGCAGCTTTGCACATTGGGGTTGAAACTGCAGCGCTGCTAAAGCTTTGCAAGTACATACCCTGCCTCACCTGAACTGAATTGCCCTCGTGCCCACATTCTCAGACTTACTGTGGTTTAGCTCCTGGTTTTGTATCTTTTCCTGCTCTTTTGCTCAACCTTTAATTTTCCTCAAGATTCAAGTGGCATTCAAGGCCTAAGCTGCCCCTCTGCTTATGCATGAATCCAACTCAGCCTTTTATACTTCAGCTGGAGTATCTGGTCTCCCAATCTTCCTAGTATACCAGAGCTGTCCCCCACTGCTTCCTGGCTGTGACATGGCTGAATGAAAGGGAAAAGTTTCTAACGAGCTTTCCAACCAGTTGCTTTTAAGAGTTGAAAGCAGCGGAAGTGCCTGTGAAGTTGTGAACTTGGTGGTTATGCGCTGCACATCCCGGCTTGCACACGCTCAGGGAATTATAGCACACTCTCTCCGACCATCACAGGGAGGTCCATGGGTCAAAGATTAAGTGCATTCCAGTGCTCATAATTTGATTTCTTCTCGGCTTTCTCCTTCCTGAGAAAGCATGTCTGTACTCGTCTGAAGATGAAACCCAAGGCTATCAAGGGCTGGCAGGGTGGAGATGGGAGTACTGTAACTGCACGTTGTCTGGTCCACGCTTGGAGTCCTGGGAAACATGGGGAGAGTGAGACACTGTATTACAGAGAGAGCAGCAGAAGGCTGGGAGAAAGCAGCATCCATGAGTGCTTTGGTTTGGTTACTGTAGCATGCAGTGTGTTCCCAGATTGCCTGTTATCATTCTTGCTCTGGGTGACTTTCACCAAGAACAAATTGTTCCTTGACACAACAGTCATTTAAGAGATGTCTCCTTTCATTCACAGGGATATAGATAAATAATTGCTCGGCATTAAAGTGACTCAAGTCTTCTCACTCACGTCTTGCTCACCAAAGGGGTTCACACTGCCCATCTTCTGTCCCTGCTCATCCCCTTTCATCTCACTGCTATACCTGTTGGAGATGATAGCCCTGCTGTTTTCCCAGCAAGGCACCAACTTCTTACTCTCCACCAAGGGTGTTCTTACTTTCTCTGATGCTTCCTCTTGTGCCTGTTAGACCCCATCTGACCAAAAGCCATTCTTATGGAAAAGTTACATCTTTTAAATTGCAGCGCTGGTAATCAAAGGAGTATCAAATCTCAGCCCACCAGTGTTGTGCAGGGCAATCTTGAAAGCAGCCCAAGACACTTCCCTGAGTCCTAGAGGACCTGAGATTTTTAATGGTGTACATTAAATAGCCTTTTCAATGCCGGAGGCTTCAGCAGTTATGATTTCTATATAACACCCAGCTTACAGCACAGTATTTTCCCTGGCATCTGCAGAAATAACTTTGCATTGTATTTGACTTCAACTATTATTTACACATAGCTTTATGATAAGATGGGAGGGATTCAAGGAGCTAGAGAAGTATCCTGGAAACACCTTCACCTCTTGGGAGTTTTCCCCTGAGCATCTTGCCTTGTGATTTGCATTGTCCCACTGATATTTCTGCACCATCTTAAAATAGCTTAAAATTCCATGTCTCCTCCCAAGTGAGCGTCAGCAGATGACCAGGGTCAGAGTTCCCTTTCTCATAAAATTACGTCCAGTTGGGAAGTTGAGCAGCAGCATATATAGGTAACAATCCACACATCGCTCCACACACCAACACCCAAGCCCAGTGGTTCTCAGTAAGTCGCAGTGAAATATTGTTGTTCCTATAGTGGTTCAACTCACCCATTCTTGAAAAAGGACTTTAGAAAATGACATTTCATACTTGCAATCCTGATCCATTTACACACTTAAGAGATTATAGCATAGTTTCTGAGCCAAGAGTTATCAGCGTTTGTGCTTGTAGCTGTGTGATGAGTGAAAAACGATAAAGCTTAGGTAAAGCTCTTAAACTCAGGGCTAAATTAAGCTGACAACACACATATTTTGTGGATTCAAAGTGCACGTGTCAGTGGTTCTTCTGGTTCAGCTGACATGGGTTAAATTCCTTGAAGTTGTGCAGCCAGTTAGGTGACTTGGACATTTTTTCTCTGAAGATCCTATTAGACCATGGGAGGATTTCCTAAGAAATATCCCTAGGAACTGCAAACAAGACAGGTCGAGAGGATCTTTGCTCCATGTCAGGTTGCATTCCCTCTCAGTGCAACAACGTGTGGTGGACCAAAACCCTTTCCAGATTGCTTAATGTGGAAACTTGTTCCTGTGGGAGGAGCTGGCACAAATCCCAGTGGCCACTCTGGGGCAATCTAAAGCATCTTCCCTAGTGCTGATGCTCTCCCCAGGACAGGAATCACCTTCACTGATTCAGGACAGTATGGCCAATTTCCACACTTTGGACTCAGGGATCACATGAGCTGTTAAGGAAAGCAGCCCTTCAGTAATGAAGGAAGGACTCCATTTCTGTGTTCTCATGACTCAGTTTATCTTTGGACTAACAACCTGTCTGGACCAGAATGTTTTGTTTGGAGAAATGAGCCAACACTTCTAATGGTTCCTCTTCTGGCTGTGGATCTATGTGAAACACTTTGTCTCTCACACGTGAGGAGGCCATTACCTAGTGTCACTCCCACCTCTGCTGACCTGACCATCACCCTCCTCCCACTGCTTTCACTCCTGAGACTTTAGTCCCTGTTCCTGAGCTCTGACATGCCACCCTCCACCCTGGCTCCTGAACTTCACACCTTCCAAGGAAATCTTCCCTGGTTTGCATCCCCTGCCATGACAGTCTGCCAGTGGCAATAAGGAGGCGAAATTACACCAGTGGAGGTCTCACCCTTCCAGGCAGAAGCTGCTTTTCACGAGCTGGCAGTTTCCTCATTGCTGAAAGCTGTGTGGCAGGGGATGTGCCTTGGAGAAAAAATCTGGGAAGTCAGGTTCTGACATATTTGCAGGAAAACAGATACATTAATAAATTTTATTTGAGCTTTCCATTTCCTGAGGAGGATAGCTATGGTTTTGATCATGAATATTAATAATTTAAAGGCAGGGGATTAAAAGAACGTCTGAGGCTGCCTGTGGGGGCCCAAAGTCTGTATCCTGGTGCAGGGAGGGAGAATGGGGCTGGTGCAGCTGTCCTTGTATTTCCCCATCCTCTACCCCATCACCAGCAAAGAGGGGCAGAGTTTGATCCGGGGTGCCTATGCAGCTCCATCAAGCTGTGCAATCTAAAAAAGCATGGATTAATGTTGCTGTAAAATGAACTAGGCGGGTGTCTTATTTTATTACTTCATTACTGGTGAGCATGGAACAACAGTCCCATTATTTTGCTTACAACCAAGGTGATGTCACGCCCCATCATCCCCAAGCCATCCCATCCAGCTTTCACCAATACTACTGGAGAAGTCATTTCCTGGAGCATCCCCACTATGCCAACAGCTCATTAAAATTAACATCATCTCATTGCAATTAACATCAGCTCATTACAAGTAACATCAGCTGTGCAAAGGCCACCTTAGTCAGGCCTTATGAGCTCACGGTTGCAGGTGACCTGGGCCTCCAGGATTAAATGTATTCCTGCTGCTGTTCAACATCATCCTGAGCCTCCGTGGGACAGAGCAGCTCAGAGTCTGTGCAACGTGGCAGCCTCTTCCATCATCTCTTCAAACACAGCCCTCATTTAATACTTTTGCTTGTTTTGCTCCATCACTGCTGATTTCATCACTGCTGTCTGCTGAAGGATTTGGTTGATTGCCAGACCTACTTCTGGTCCCAATGCATTTGTTAATCTTTCTTGGATATTTTGTTAGCCTGGCAGCTACTGCGATCTGATAGCCTTCCTTAGCTACAGACAAACTCTTGATATTTATTCGTCATTGTTAGCATCAGCTCCCTTCTTCCTGTTTGATAGTATTAGTAATAATATCACTTATAATTATTATTGTTCCGCATCGCTTTTTATCCCCTAGCCTTAGTAAAAGGCTTTTGCAACATTCAGGCTGGTACACGGGGGTTTATCCCGTGACTCACAATGCACATTTAAAAAAAAAGGTAATGGCTGAAGTGTTCGAATTTTCTGGCTTTCAAATGTCAGAGAATATTCTGAAATAACATCAAACCTTACTTCTGCTGTTCTGAGTGACCAAGGGCTCCCTGAGGACTTAATTCTGCCTTAGCTGATGTTTTACTTGGGAACATCATTCTCCTGTGGTGTGTTTTTTTGGTTTTGTTGTTTTCCCCCTCTAAGAAACCTAAAATTTACACAATTATTATTTTCTTTGCTCCTGGCAGTATTTTACAATGTCATTTTTTTTTTAGAGAAGTGCAAACAAACAAACAAGACCTTTTGTAAATAATGAAGGAAAACCTTATTAACCTACTTAGAGAGCAACCAGCCAACTCAGGGATAAAACAACTGTCCTAGTTTAGGTGTAAACATCAGGAAAAAGAAATTAAACTAGCTAAAAACTGAAGGTGTTTTAACATATGCTTAGGTGGTGGTAAGCAGGACAGAGGCAGAGCTGGAGAACAAAACAAGGGATGGTTTATGGGTGGATGCTGGGGACAGCGAGTGCTTCAGACTCTGGGATCTGGGGCTGTGATGCTTGGAGAGAGGCATCGTCCCCAGCCCATCCCGGTGTCAGGTCCCCCACTGAGCCCATTCCCTATGCCACTGTGGGACCACACGCCCCAAGGAACCAGAGGCAGCTGGCCTGGGTAAGTGGTGGGACACAGATTTGGAAAGAATTTACCATTTTCTTGGAAATGGATCAATTTTGCCCAATTTCTGTGTGTTTGCTCTTGAAGGTGTTATTACCAGTGGGATCCTCGGTGAAGTGCAAGGCACATAAAATACTTCCCAGCTCCCCAGGGCCAATGCAGCTAAGATGATGATCTTGGAAATTAACACACCAGTCTCTTGAAAACCCTTCAGAGACCCCAAACCTCAGTGAAGATGCCCTTAGGAAGGAAGTCCCAGCCCTATTATCCATATGCAGAACGTTTTTCAGGGTCTGGGCCAGAGCTTGTAGTTTCCATAGCAAGATTGTTGGAATGACAACATTCACAAGGAAAGATGAAATTGCTACAAACAGCAGCTACATCGATCCCTGTGCCCCCCAATGTCACACATACTGTGCCTGTTTACCGTCAAACGTCCCAGACAATGCCCTTCTCTGAGAAGGATGTCACGCGATCCCTCTCAAATGGATATACACAGCTGAGGAAGCTGGAGTGCATGCTCATAATAATTTGTCTGGCATTATTTAGCCTTTCCATCACTAGTTTTTTGAACAACATCACATACACAATTTTATGATGGAGCTCTACCATGAAGGCTCTTTGATACATATTCATAGCAGATTCTTGGCTTATCTCTCAGCAACATTCACACATGCTGCTTACTCGAGCTGTTGTTTTTTTAAATGCCTAACATATAAAAGTTTAATCGCAAAGTTGCTTAATGTTTGTTTCTTATGAAAAGCATTATTATTGCTCAACAAAATTCTCTAGAGGTTTTTTCCTATATATGGTGCTGCTTGATACGTGTTGAATTCAGATGAGACACAGCACTGCTGGGGTCCCACTCATCAGGGCTCCCCAGGGTCAAATATTAGATGAAAAGCTATTGATGGGACAGAAACATGGCACGAGCAGAGGAACTGTGTGCTTCTTCTGGCAGCATATTGGGAAATATTTCCTTATTAATAATAATGACTAGGATGTGAGGCTAAACAAAGCTTTTCTGTAGCCAGAGTAGGTGTTAAGTCCTCTTCTGGAGCCCAAAGAACAGATCACCCAAGGAACAAGCCCTTGAGTAGCTGGGAAAGAGCAGATAACAGCAGGAGTCTGCTGGGAGGTAAGTTCTGACGAGGCTCTGCCCGGAGTTGGAGTCGGTGCGGGCTCAGAGGGGAATATTTGCCTTCACGAAGGCTCGCCGGCGCCCTGCCTCCTAGAAACCAAGCAGGCTGTTACATATGCAGACTTTTTCTTGTATTTCCAGGGAAATACAGCAGCCTGGTGGCTGCTGCTAGAACTGCTGCCGTGGCCTGAGGGCAGGTGTAAGCAGCAGGAGGAGGCTGCGAGGAGCGGGCGGAGCAGGGTGGCTGTAGCACCAGAGAAGTCACAGGAAAGGATGCTGCAGCCGCAGGGGTCTGAGGAACACATCTGGAGACATATCCTGGGCACGCTGAATGCGGAGAGGGCATTCATCACCTCACTGTGGGAAAGCCAGATTACAGAGGGTGTCTAGCAACCCTCTGAAGGGCTTCCAGTGCCGCTGGGTGTGGCTAGCTCGATGTGGCTGCATCCTCTCTAGATGCCTAAAATAACCTTGCACCTTCAGAGGGAGGGGTGGTTGCTCTGGATTGCTAACATGAGCAAACAGACTTTCACCTCGGCTTAGCCAGCAGGGGCGTGATTAAATGGAGGAAAAACTCAGGCAGGCCTCTCGTGATGATGCACAGAAGAAACAAAGGCAGGAGAGGATCACTCATGCTGCAGTGGTTGGTATGTTGTGTGCTCCGGGATGAAAGCACCTGATTGTGAGTCAAAGAAAAAGAGAGTCCAGAGAAGGGAAAAACTGTCTTGCGAGAGCACCAACACATCTCCATGTCCCTGCCTGAAGCAATGCTGAGATAGGGAGACACGGAAGGACTCTGGGGCTTGCTACAAAGAGGTCCATTACTGTTCCATAGGTGGTTACAGTGCCCATGGAGGGGTCTAGCTAAACTTTTCACTCTGCCCGTACAAGTGCTGTCCCTATAAATAGTAAGAAGGACATACGACCTATGAGGAAGATGGACATATGACCTATGAGGAGACACTGAGGTAGTTGAGATGGTATGGTCTGGCAAAAATCCAGAGGCTAAGGAGGATGTCTTCCAACAATCCTTGCTTGAAAAGGAGTTGTAAAGATGACACAGACAATTTCTTTGACAACAGAGCAAGGGATGATGGTCATGTATTGCTGTTTAGGAGGTTCAGGTTGGACAATAAGAAAACTGTTCCCTAGGATGGTGGTGAAGTCCTGGGACAGGTCACCAGAGAGGTGGGGGAACTGTCCTTTGACAGATGAATTGTCCTGGGCTTAACTAGATGCAGAAGCAGTGACCAGACCCAGTGTTGGTGACAGTGGACCCTTCCAGCACAGACATCCGAAGTGATCCCAGAGTCATTCCTAAGAGTAAGAGGTTTGTTGTCAGGAAAGGTGGTCTGAAGGAGACAAAGCAACATCAGAAGTGTGATGCACATTTCATCTCTCCTCTCAACTTCAATATTAATTTCTGATGTCAGCAGTCGCCTCTTCACTGGCTTGGCAGCTTGGCTGCCTGGATGATGAAGGTCACTGATGGCACAGGGGAGTGTTCTCAACAGCACTTCCTTTGCATGACATCCTGGAAGAGAAGAAGGACAAACAACCTGCAGAGAAATCTCTTTGTTTGCTGCTCCACCAACCCGATGTGCTCCCACATGCCTAAATGCAGTCCACAGGGTGCCACAAACATGTGGTCTGACGCGTGCCTCACATTCTGGTTTCTTCTACTTTCTTCCCACCATGCACATCCTGGAAATGTCTCTGCCCCGTTTCTACCAGGAACTGGGCAGTTGATACTCTCCAGGGGCCCCATCCAACCTGTGCTTGCATCAGCCAGCCCATGGCACCCAATCCCTTCTTGCTGGTCACTCAGCCACTGCCTTCAAAAGGATTATGACACACAGTCGTAAAAAAAAGCTGAATAAAGAGGTCATTTTACGATCATTCTCTGTGACTTAAGAAAGAGGGTGGAAGACCAAGTTTTAATAATAAAACAAGAGGCACAAATCATTAATCAGTGTTTCTTGACATCTTGTTGGGTGGTGCTGTACTGTTGTCTGACGCAGAAGTCCAGAGTGGGACTTGACAGTGTGTTCATCTGCCTGATCCCAGCATCTCAGCCATAGCACAGCTGTAATGGAAATGCCCTTTCAAAGTGAATGTGCAAATTGAACCAAGTTTCTGAGAGGAGCCAGGTCAAAGGCACTGCTCCACAGCATGAGACGCATCACCTAATTCCTGTCAAGTCACTGCCCTCCTCCTCCCCAGGCTGCTTCCGCACTCCCTCCACCTCTGTCCTCTGCACAGCCTATCCTCTCACAGCAGCAGAGTCCCCAGCGCATCCCAGCCTTCCTCCCCCAGGGCTCTGATATGCAATGCTCATTTGATTACTATGTATGTGACCTCTCATGTTCTGAAGCTATTCGTGTGCTTCAGCTGAAGGGTAGGCTCAGTGCGGAGTTTCTGCCAGGCATCTGTGACCTTTCTTGTGGCCTGAGCTTTAAGATATTAAAAAGCAAGGTGTCCTTTGGTAATGAGCTGGTCCTAGGCTGGAGGAACAAGTCATCTCCGCTCCTGTTGCCTCTCCCTCCCTCATCCCCGAGCCAGCAGTGCCTGGAGCTGTGCATTACTGGCCATTATCACAGTGCCACAAGCAAGGGCTGGTGCAGATCCCAGACCAGGTTGCCCTGCAGAGACATCATATGGTGCATAGTGTTGGTAAAGGGCTAGAAGCCTCAGCAGACTACTCAAAAGTACTTTTTCTTTGCTTTTCAATGATAGCTGATGACTCTCAGTCCTTCCAAAACAGAATGGCTGGGATGTCAAGGCACATTCGTGCTACTGTGAGGCTCAGGAGGCAGAAGAACAGGGCTGGCCACAGAGGTTCCCCTTGTGGATGAACTCAAATGTCTCATCTTCCTTGTGACTCTTCTTGAGGATTATAACCTGATGTAAACAACCTCAGCCCTTCCAGAAGTGAAGACAAGCAACAGGGACCTTTGAGGATGCTGAAAGTCATTTATGAAGCAGGATGAATCACTCTGTATTTTGTGGCTTCCCAAACTTTTTGTGTTGCAGCGCCATGTGTCCAAGTAAATCTCCCAGGCCAGCCCTGCGGGCATATTTGCTGATATCCTTTTTGGAGCTGAAGCAAACAATAGCTGCATTCAGCCAAATAATCCCAAAAGACTTCCCAAATTGAGAAATCAAGTAACTCGCTCCCAAAGTGCAGCAGCTATCAGGCAAGAGCCATGTAATGACTGCACCATGATGCCAATGTCAAGGAGAGCAAGAGCTACACAGACTGTGATGCTGGAAGGATCTGAATGCAATGCACATGGGTCTCCTTTGACACACAGAGCTCCACTCTATTTCCCTGGTTGCTAGGACATTGTTTTTCAGCCTGCTTTAAAAATGTGTGCCATCTTCAGAGGCCAGGGTGTGCTGTGGACCAGAAAGGTAATTGTTCTTATGTTTTCCCTCCCACCACAATTACGTGTGACTTACATAACCTGTCCAGCCCGAAGACTTGAGAAGAACAGATGAGACCCATTCTCCTCTTGTAGTTAGAGGGTCTCAAGAGGAGAGGACACTGTGTCATCAGTCCCCAGAAGGAGCAGCTGCAACCCAGAGAGGTGTGAGCATTGCATGGCCCTTCTGGAAACTGCATCTCAGCCCATCACCCTAAGGAACAGTCTGGATGCTGCTCTGTTGTTCGTGGTAGACTCCCTGCACTCTCCACGCAGACCCTACGCAAAGCTGTGACCAGAAAGCTCAGTGACGAGGAACCTGCAGCACTTCTCCTTGCAGAGGCGGAAAGAGATCATATTCAGATATCTTTTCCAGCTGCTGGGAGCCAAGTATACCTCCTTCCTCCTCCTTGCTGTCAACACCTAGGAAATGTCTTGATTTCAGGCATTACTGGAATGCCTTTTTTATCTTTGACTTGCGCTTCCAAGTCGATCCCTCTTAAATGATTGGGTTTTCTTGGGTTCCCTGGTATTGCAGACAAAACTCAGGGCTCCTGGAAATTAGTGTAAACTATTGACCAAGATGTCATGAGGGTTCCTCCGTGGCACAACAGTTCCACAGGGCACTGGTAGATGTGACATCCTTCCTGCAAAGGCAGATATGTGGAGAGAATAGCACGTCCTGTGTGTCCCCAGCTACAGTGCTCTGGGATGGTGAATGTGTCGTTAAGGTGCCTGATCCACTTTCTCGGCCGTAGTAGCTGGTATCGTTGCTTCTTCAACCAAGCTCTAGTATTTCTTTAGGAGACATCTGCCCACATGATGAAGAATTTTTGTGGATGGCTGCAAACATCCTTCTGAGAGATCAACTGCTAAGTAAAAGGTGCTCTAGGGACAAGATCTTGAAGATCTGAGGATGGCTGAATCCAAATTCTTTAGGCCAAGACCTTCTCATCACTCGATACACATCGGCAACGTAAGCTCTTTGCTCCTGTGTAAAAAAAAAACAACAAAAACCCTTGAAATTTTTGCTGCTGTACAACCCTGAGCCAAGACCTTTGAGGCAGTGTAGGGAAAAGCCCTCAGTTGCCTGGAAATACCCCTTCTGCCTCCTTCCAGCCTTTTTTTACACCTCAGTTTGCTTCTGCTACTGGGTGAATCCATTTTATTAACAGCTCTTCGTAAAGCCTGGCAGCATTTGAAAGACTGCAATGTTTGCCTCTGAATATCAATAAGCAGCCGCCTTTCCAGCCTAGGGAAGATTTGAAGGAAGAAAGAGTGAAGCTCTGAGGATCAGTGATCAATGGCAGCCCCATGGGGATCCAGAGTTTAGGAGATTTGTTATTGAAATATTAACTGAATTCCCGCCCAGAGTGGGCTGAGCAGGAGCTCTGAGCTGCTACACGAAGCTGCCCAGCAGCTGGGAGGATTGCAAAGTGACGGGTCTCCAGTCACAATGTGCAGTTCAGTGTTGGCAGCATCGCTGGGGCATTTCCTCCTACCCACCCCCTGATGCCAGCACCTGCAGTTGTGGCCAGCTGGGCTTGCAATGCACAGGACCTTCTTCTCCCCACCCAGCGTTTTTTCCCAAGTGAAATGTTGGTGAATTAGAGGTGAAATGGCCCTTTCTTCTGCGATGGAAAGGAAGAGAGGGTCGGATCAGGGCCATGAATCTAGGCAATGGCCAGATGGGTTTCAGGCTTGGCTTGGTCTTAGCTACAAGAGCCTAGCAGGACTCAGGAGGGCAATGGAGGCATGGCAGAAGTGAGGGTGGGCAGGAATTGTGTACCAAATTGGTTTTGGATGCAGTGTGTGTTTGTTTTGTAGAAAAGACCTTTTTTTTTTCCTTTTTTTTTTTTTCCACAGAAACACATTGGTTTCAATGAAATACTAATAGAAAACCGTTCCTCTGGTCCAAGAGCAAACTTTCAATAAATGAGTGACAGAAACACAGCAACGTGTTGCCCAGTGCTTGGAGGGTTAACATAGGACTCAAAGGACCTAAATTGTAATCCTCCAAAAGGGACAAGAGCACAGAGCTCCCACTACCCAGCAAATCCCCTGCACAAGATACTTGCCTTTTAGGCTGGCTCTGCAGCACATTGTTTTTGACCCAAGATCCCATCCCAGACCTTGGCAGTCTTCCCAGTTCATGTTTAATGGAGACTTTCCAGCAAGACATTTCACTTTTGACAAAAATAAACAAACCAACAAGGCAGGCAAATAATAAAAAAACATTTTATTTAGCAAATTCCCTGATCAGCCTGTTGGCTGTCTCCATCCCATCCAAAATCTGCTTCTGTTCCTGCAAATAAAGCCTGAAGGCACCCTCCTTTGGCTAGCTACAGAGCTGCTCATGCCCGTACTTCCAATTGGATAGAGCTAGAGCAATTAGGCATCTGGTTCTTCTGAGCTGCTGGTACCCCTGGGCTCCTGGGGGTAGGGATGTCCTGCTAAGACTTTGCAGAGGAATGATTTGAGCTTAACCCTGGACTTCAGAGTCTGTACGGCCAAGAGCAGACCTCCACAACTTGGAGGTGATAGAGAATTTCCCCTCAAGGAGCATCTCCTTGCCTGGGGATCATCCTGGGGAGCAGTAGAGTGTCCGTGCTCACTCATCTCTAAATACTTGCTGACTTTCAGGTGCTTCTCTCCTGGTTTGAAGGGCTTTGGCAAGAAAGGAAGGAGACACTGATGACACACGCAGCACTGCTACAATGGGGTGAGTCCTTCTGGAGCCAGGGACTAAAAGCTACAACTACCAGACTGGTCGCTGGTGTCACAAGTGCATCTACAGGGCTGCTTCAGGTCATGTCAGCTCAAACCACCTGCCCCCCTCTGTGCCAGCGAGGCAGACTCATAGAACAAGTGGTTGTGCCAGCTGTCATTGTGTCACCAGGAACGATCCCAGTGTCCCACTTAGAGTGGCTCCAAGGCCACATGTCTCTGCTGGAACAGGACACTGGCACGGCACCATGAGGATGTTGCGCTTCTTGCTTTGCCTGTGTTACTAACACCATGCTGCAGAAGGGCTATGAAAGCCTGAAGCCTCCTTCTTTCCAGCTATTTATTATCTTTTTTGCATTTTCCTCATGTCAGGCAATGAAAATCAATTCAGTCAGGTTTGTTCTTGCTGGGAGCTGCTTCCTCTGTCAGTCCCTTCAAGCTCCAAACTCTGTTTTTGTATGTATCTGGAAAGATTTACTCCTTTATGAGTTGCTACACTGGAATTTTACCTGAACATTGTGCGTACGTTTCCTGACATCCAAGGAGGGAAAAGAAAAATATGAAGAGCAGTTGGGTGACACCTAAATGCACTGAGCTGGAAAGGGTGAAGTGCCAGAGCACTGTAATTTAAAATTACAAAAGGCCTCAGGGAGGATCAAGAAATGAAGGAGAAAGTAGACATGGAAATATCTATTGAGCTACATGGAGAACATAAAATAGAAGAGAAAGTAGTAAATACAGAGAAAAAAAATACCTCAAAAACAGTTATCAAGGGCTGGAACATGATCAGGACTGTGGACACATTTGGGTTTGCAATTCTCAGTGATGGGTACAACTCCTCTGTGCTTCCTGCTCCACTCAGCACCTGGTGGAAGCACCTTCGACACTTCTTTGCACTACCTTCATCTGCTGCTGGGTCACTAAGGTGACAGTACAGGTGGTGGAAACATTTGGAGGGTCTCTGTTTTGAGAAATTGGACCAGCCTTTCCTCAACCAGGCTTATGCTAAGCTGTCTTCCCTCCAACACCAAAAAAAAAAAAGGAATCTATTAGCAGAGTTTAGAACAACTCTGTTTGGACAAGGAGAGGCAGCAGCAGCATCCTGCTTCCTATTCCCTCTCCAGAACAGTCCCACTCCTCATCCTGAGCATGCACAGCTTCGAAATGCCACCTGCTCCAACTGAGTCTGCTCCTCCATCAACCAAGTAGCCAGATCAATGCTTTGCATGATCAGGTGAGGTAGCTCCCTGCACAACATGGTTTCCCCCAGTTTTTGGAATGGATGAAGCTTCTGCGGCTGCCAAGTTACTGTGTTCTCCCTGTTTCTAAGAACAGCCAGCGTGAAGAAACATCAAAGGGGACTTTCCAGTCTGCGCTTCCTAAAACACAGCACTAGGCAACAGCAGATAGGAGCCGGTGTCATTAAATATGCATAACCTCGCAGATCACAAGGTAGCACTTAGCTATCCTCTAATTAAAAGGCAGCTGCTTCCTAATACAGTGGAAAAAGCCTGCTACAAGACACTAAATTTTCCCTGCGTGATGGCTGATTGATGAGGAGCCCTGTAGCTCTCTCCTGCCCAGCTCAGAGATGCCAAAGGGACCTTTCAAGCTTCTTCAGCCTCATTCAAGAGTTGCTGAGGGGCTCTGCTCAAGAGATATCCTCCAACCAGCCAGACAATTGGGATCTCGCTTGATTTGCTAAGTCAGTACTGAAAAGGTTAATGCTGAGAATAGGTGGAAGCACTTTTGGACATCCATGCCAGCTACAGAGCTGCTTCCTGCCCAGAAGAGACTGGAATGAATAAAAGAAATACTGTTGTACTGAATCAGTCCCTCTAGAAATGAGCTCTGGCTTCCCACTGGTTATTTTCATTAATTAATTACATTTGTATTCATGGAACATGCAAGCGTCCCAATCATGGTCCAAGATCTCACTATGCTGAGGTATGAACAAACAAATAAAATGAAACAGCTCCTTCTCCAAAGAGCTTCAGGTGTGGAGTAAAGAGATGAGATGACTGCATCCAGAGAGCCACAGGGTGTGATGGGACTGTCTTGGCCTGGACAGGGCTGCCGTCTGAACATATTTTGGGGCATGACTGTGGAATTGCATGCCAGTGTGATGCCAAAGGTGTCTCCTGCATCATTCCCATGCACCTGGGATACAGAAATCCCAAGTGGGTCCTCCAGGTGATTTTCCTCTGGAGGATATGTTCTGATCCAGGGGCTCAGCTGGGAGAGACAGGGCTTGTCCCCTCAGGACCAGCACCCACTTTGCAGAACTCAGGTGGTGAAGGAGGCATCACACCAGCTTTTAGGACCTTGGCAGCTATGTGCTGACCAAAGCCCAGGGGTGCTACACAGAGCATCCCTCCTTTCCCCCCACCAGTGAGCCTTCCAGAGGACAAAGCAGGTTTGAGACCCTACGAGAGGGAACCACATACAGGTTCTCATGCTCAGCACTACCCTCTATGGCACTGTGGGATCAAAGAGACACTGACTCACAGTCAGCAAGATGCAGATTGCATGTTAAGTGGCTGCAACACAGCTCCCAAATGAAGCTTCCTCTTAACAAGAACAGAGTCATTAGGGATGAGCCAGTTATTTATGCTACAGAAGAACAGAGACAATGCTGAGATAATATTCAGAGGTGCTTCCCGTTCTAGCAATAATGAATCACAGCCTCTTCCCTGCCTCCCACTTTTTTGCCCCAGTTCCCAGCCCCTAGCTGAGAACCTTTCCTGGTGGCCAGTGAAGTCAATGTGCCCCCCTTCCCTCTTCCACCAGCCATGAAAAAATGCCTAAAAACCAGCCATGGGAGGAGAAAGGTTGGGAGTGGGAAAAAACCCCCACAACCTTGAATCATGTAGATTTTTAATATGAAAAATAAAAACAAACAAACAAAGAAACCCTGGATCTATTTCAAAGCCAATGGGATGAAAAGAATTTGCAGACTTTTTTCTTGCCTTCCTATTTATACCATTTCAGCTAAATCAAGGGATAAATTCTGCCCAGTATCTCCCAGCACCACAGACCCTTCACGGGTAATCACAGGCACGCAGGAGTGTGCACAGTGCTTAAGGTAAAGCACAGTGAAAGGCTTTGCAGGAGCAAGGCCTGAGCTCGTTAGTAGATCTCAGATATGAGCACTGTACCTATGGCAGAGAGGGCTACAGCGATTCCTGCATAATCCCTCCTGAGGATGGGAGCTACTAAATTTGCAAATATTTGTCAAAGGTAAACAAAGAGAAAATGTTTACGGAAGATGAAATAATGCACGGTGAGGAGCCATCCCGGAATGAAATTCAGAGGGAAGGTAGGGCTGAAGCATTGGTTAGAGCCTGCTGCAGAGATTAACTCCAGGGAGCAAGGCTGGGTGCTCATCAACAGCAGCGCTCAGCCCGGACATGGAATATCCCATCATTTCTCTCGTAGATCTGCGATGACCCGAAGGTGTCCTCTTTCCTTGCACATGGGGGTGTTGCCCACCTGGGAAGAAAAGCCAGGTCTCCTGTCTCCTCTTTCACAGCTCCTCACTTCAAAGGGACTGGACAGGTGAGAAAAAAACACCCAAAGGATGAGGCTGCCTAGGTAGACAGCAAGGCACTGGGTGATGAAACCCTTGGGACATCGTGTCATCGCTATAGGACTAGAAGGAACAGTGCTAAATTTCCAGACCAAAACAACTTTTCTGACCAGTAATAGCAACCTGATGCATGTCCCCTTGCTTTGCACACGTAGGTGAGCCTGCACGTGTCCCTCTCCACAAGGTCCCCTCCACTCTTCCCACAGGATTAGATTTCAAATGCAATCGCTACTGTCCCAGAAACAATCCAGGGTGCATCACGTCCCTTGACCAGCATCCCTACACCCGGAGGCAGGAGCAAAGATGTGGAATTTATGAGGAACCTTTTTGTTTTTCTCCTGTGAACTGTTTTCAACATTTAGAAATCATTTGAATATTATGCAAATTGAAGTGACTTGGCTTCTAAATATCATGAAAAATGCCCACTCTGGCAGTCTGTGCCATATGGAAATTACCTCTGCTGAGATGCTGTGAAATAAATCACCATTAAGGGAAGGATGCATTGGCCAAAAGTGAACAAGCTGACATGCGCGAAGTGAGGTTTCTGGTTAACTCGTTCAGTCTGCAGGTCACCAGGACCCCCAGGACAGGTCCTGCTCCAGGATGCTCACACCACAAAAGGGCACTGCCCCGCCGTGTGCAGACACGTTGCCTTGTGCCTCAGGCTGACAGTTCAAAGACAGGTCATGGGAAGTTGCTGTTTCACTTCCATTTCAGCAAACCATGTGACTTCAGCATGAGATGATTGGGAAATGACTTGGCTGGAACTGCTGAACAAGCTGATGTGCTGGGCACCAAGTCAGTCTCCTCAGGAAACAAAGAGATGGTGATGGTCGAGCTGCAGTCTGGCATCAGAAGCACAGATGATGATCATTGTCAGTCCACCCATCCATCCATCCATTCACAACTGCAAACAGGCAAAGGGATGTTGCTCATGCACGCAGCCTAGCAGGGCAAATGAGACCGAGGAGGGAGGATGCAGATGAAGGTAGTAACAGCTACAAGGAGATTGGGAGAGAGTGCAGAAGGATTTATGAGTCTGCAAGAGCGTGAATCAAGGCAGGAGCAGAAATGTGGCCCATCTTGGTGTAGCTACTTCCAAATACAGCGTAAAAACCCTGCTAGAAGACAGTGGATATTTCCTGCACGATGGGGAGGCAGGGGAGGAATGCTGTGGCCCTTTCCTGTGGATGGGAAGGGATGAGGGATCCATACCATGGATCATGTGGTGAAGCACAAGTAAGTGGGACCACTCATGCTTATTTCTATCAGGGAGAATAAATGTATCTATTTAGCCTCTCTGCATTTGTAGTAAAGATTCTAGGAATAATCAGCTGCAGAAGTAATTAACCCCTTCAGTTCTATAGATCTATTAAGAAGGTTTTCCACAAGCTCAGAGAGATTCCAATGGTTTTAGACATGGGTAAAAAAATGTGGTTTTTACATACGTGAGGTAGAATCACCATCTTGGTCTGCACAGGATAAGTGAGTTGTAAAGAAAATGAAAACCAATCACAGGTCACCAGCTGTGGGCTGGTTCTGGCTTTGCTGAAACTGCCCAAAGGACTCCAGGCTTTGGTGAGATGGGTCTGGGAAAATGGCTCATGAGAAGGAAGAGAAAATGGTTTGGAGAAAGAGAAGGTCTTTGTCCCTGTCTTCTGTGCAGGAATGATGGATAAACAATTGAGTAGATGGTGCAAAGAAACTTTGGACAGCAGAAGCCAGGTATGGCTTCATGAAGTTATGTCCACGGGGGTGAAATATTCTCAGCAGATATGGGACAAGACACCAAATCCAGGTGAGAGGGAAGAGGTTTGGAACTAGTTTTCTTTCAAAGGAAAGAGAGGTTTGGGTGGACAGCCCCTCTTCAGGGGCTACCTAACCCTCAGAAGAACCCCAGGTGAAAGCATCTCATGGTAGTAGAAATTCAGGAGAAACTCAGCAGGCAAGTGATGGATGGATAGGTTTTCAGTCATCCAGTGCTAAAACTGGAAGCTGTGCAGCACTATAAACCAGTGCCTGGAAATAAAGGGGAAGCAGTGAGCAGGGCTCAAGGTGTCCTGAGAAGGACGGACTAGCATCAGCGGGTGAGCCAGGGTGCCCCAAAGCTGGTATTTCTGGCCTCAGTGTAGCCACCGAGGCATTGCAAATGCCACGGGAAGCGCTCGTGGCTCTGGGCAGCACTGTGAGGTTTTTCTTTGGGGCTGGCAAAGCTGTTTGAAGTTAGGAAGTGCTTGGTAAGTGCTGAGGATTATCGAGCAGGTATTCCTGTGCTCATCTGGTAATGAAAAGCTTTGCATTCCCCTGTAACTGGAAGCCCCTTTGATGCAGAGGACAACGCCGCTTCTCTGCTTCATTAAATCCCATTATAAACATCCCCTTGCTCTGCTTAGCAGCTCACCCCCATTGAAATTCCGCCTACCCAAACCATCAGTAGAACGGAACTTCCCCCCCCCCCCCCTCCCCTGCCTCCACCTCCTGAGCTGTGTTTTCTGCAGTTTTGCTGGGGAAGGCAGAGCAGAAGGCTCCCTGGAGAGCACACCCAGCCAGATGCCTTTGCTTCCCCCCGTAACGAGCAGCCGGACGATGAGTTGGCTGCAGGCAGTGAATCAGAAACCAAACTGTAACTCTGTTGCTCGTCATCCCATGGGAATCCTCCTCCCTTCTGACCCAGGCCGGGTGAAAACAGCCCTTCCCAACTCCACTGCGACCCAGGGAATAGAGCAAAAAATAAAGGGCTAGAGAGACACAAGAGGAGAGGGGCTCTGGAGTCTATTTTCTCTCCCTTTCCTGCCCCCACAACATCCAGCAGGAGATATTGCCTTATAAGGCAGAATTTCTGACACACTGGGAAGGGGAAAGGTTTATTTTGAGGTTTCCAGCAATGGTGTGAAATTCAAATCTCATTCAATAGCAGCTGACTCGCTCAAGTATTAATTGATTTTGCTGCAAGGCTCCCTCATGCCCCCTCGCTGCCTTTCCTCCCTCTTTTGCAGGATGTGTGCTCCCACTGTATTTTGCCGTCATTTCTCAGCAGACAACCTCTGTCCCAGGACCCCCGAACCTCCCCTGATCTCCTTTTTCCTGCTTTTTTTCACCAGCTGGTTCCTTTCTTCTCCTTTACGTCTCACTTATGCCTTCGCTTCTGTATCTTCTCTGCCTTCTTCTGTTGCCCACCTGAGGTGGCATCTCCACCTTGCATCTCCCATTTTGTCTGGAGAGTCTTGGCTTCTTCTCTGCCATGTTTGTTGACTTTCCACCCTGCTCCAAAGCCATGTCCTTCAAACCATCTTTGTTACTCTGCCCACCAGAACAGAGTCTGACCATATTGGTGGGTCAAAGAGCAATTAAGACAGAAGAGGCAATAAAACAAATTCTTGTCTGGTAACTCATAAAGCTCTGATGAAGTTTACTATGCAGTTGTATTGTCTTCACATGCCTCATTTGCTTCCTCCCCTTGCTTATTGACCTGTGCATTAAACAAATTTCCTGGGGATGAAGCTTCAGAGATGCTGGAGCACTGAGTGAGGCCCTACAGCTGTCCAAGGCTGCTGACCATCTGCCAAACACGTAGTCATACACTCACGAAGCCCTTTCCCAATGCTGGAGCATGGTGCAGCTTCTGATGGAGCTTCAGCCTTGCCATGTGCTGCCTTTGCCTCCTGCACTCATGAGGAGAAGCTGTGAGAGACCCACCACTGTGTGTGAGTCCATCAGGGCTTGCGTGGTGCAGGGGATTTCTGGGACTTTTGGTACTACTTTCATAGAAAATACACACCAACTTTATAGAAAATACTGCCCAAAGAGGCATAAACAGCTAGGGAAATCTTGCTTTCAGGGCTGGTTGAGTGATGGCTTTCCTCTGAATGAAAATGTTGATGGAAAAGTGATTTTAATGTCTCCCTAAGTATTTTCTATTCTTCATTAAAAAATTAAAAAGGGGAGGTTATCTGAAACGCTATTGTTAAAAGTTCAATGGTCTGCACAAGGAGAAACTTTGGAAAAAAAAGAGAAAGAAGTAGTTTAGCAAAAAAATATTCAATTCTCCATCAAAATATAGCTTAACTGGGGAAATATTAACCAGCTGTAACAATATTGGATCAAGAGGGAAATAGCTGCAGATAGAATCTTATTTCTAGAAGCTGACTTTTCATCACAACTCTCAAGTTTTTTTTTCTGCCTAAAAATTTCAGTTGAAAATGTGATTTTGTATCCCCACAGGAATCAGGTACTTTCTGAAATCAATTTGGTTTAGTCAAGAATCCAACTTTTGATCCAGAAACAGTTTGGGCACAAAACACTTGCCTTTCTCTCCACATTTCAAGTGACACCCTCTTCCCCCTCCCCCCAGATCCCTCTCCTGCACATCACAGAAATTGCTGTTGAATTTGCTCTGAAATACTTGTAGTCCCTGAAGAGGTCATTAAGTAGTTCTTGGTCTTTATCCCCTCCTAGCTGTTTTCTTTTTTTTATTATTATTATTATTTCTTTTCTTGGTTTTTTTTTTTGGTTGTTTGTTTTTTTTTTTTCTTTTCTGAGCATGATGAAAGTCTTACCTGGGTGGACTGCAGTTAGGCACGTGGACCTGCCATATTTACTGGGACTCGGAGCTATAATGAGTTTAATAGTCTCTCTCAAATATTGATCGTTATCAAATTAGTTGCATATTAACAGAACAGGCCTGAAGGAACTGTTTTTGCTATAAATCTGTGGGCGCTGTTCTGTGTAAGGAATAATTGATGGCATGTTATAAATGTTTGATTGGCGTGGTTCTGCGATGGTGCATTACAACGCATGAGCTGTGCGAGTTTTTCCAAGTGAATGCCTGTTAAACACCAGACCACTTTACACTATAGACACCATCAAGAGAGTTGCACAAGCAGGTTTTAGGTGTTTCAGAGGCTCCCCTGATCCCTATTTTCAAATGAGAAATGTGGAGAGAAAGTCTGTCCCTATTCTCATAGCACCCAAGCTGAGTTCCCAGGACACCAAGGCAATGGGCAGAGGTGCCCCTCGCAGTCCCTAGGAAGAGTCCATGTAGATTCGTGCAACATTTCAGGTTTCCTTAACATCAAAGGGACTGTTTGTTCATTTCTTAATTTGACTTCTGAAAGCGAAGTCATCCCTGCTTTGCGATAAAAGGGAGGTAGGGGATGCTGAAGAAAATGCTGACACTCTCCTGCTGCCACCAAAGGCTTTAGAAAGAAGCCCTGCCAAAGGCAAAGTTCTCGTCAGCTGGGAACCCCTTGCCCTGTGCAGAGAGTTTTGGCCTCGGGCTTCGTGTTCGGGGGCTCCAATACAAATCTGTAATTGGAGAATTAGGTGCCGCATGAGCAAAAAGCAAATAGCAAATGCTTATTTCAGAAGGTATTAAAAGCACTGGAGAGGTGGCTTCATATAAAAGATAATGAACCATGGTATATTTGTTACAAAGCTAAGCAGCTAATCTGACATCCCCACGAAGCGACTGCTGTGTTTGCTGCTGCTGTTGCCGGGGTAATGTGCTGTGTTTGCTAATGAAATTCTGTATCAGGGTGTTTACCAGGAATCCCATTCAGCACAGGCTCAATTTGAATGAGTGTCAGTCGCAGCCAGCTATCACAAGTAGGAGTAGTATCAGTAGTATTGTGGTGGTGCCATGTGCCCCAGCCATGCACCAGGACCATGGTGCTACATGGCATACAAAGAAATTGGCAGTGGAATCCACAACTGGAACACTTCGGGCTTTGCCCATGCCCTTGGGCTTTGATTTCACTGACTGCCACCATTGTCTTACAGTTTGGAAACAAAAATGTCTCTTGCATTTGGAAAGTTGTTCCCCTGAGCTGAGGGATTGGAAGTGGCCTTTGGGAAACTATCACTTCCACGGGACTATCACCTCCTCTCCGATACACTGGGATCAGAAGATGGATGTGCCTGAAAGACTTGTTGGTGATAGAGCCAAAGCAAGAACATACTGGAGAAAACAGATTTGGCTTGCTTTGCCTTCAAGCAACTCAGCCATAGCCATGCAGCTGCATCTCAGAAAGGGTCTTCCCAGACACATGGACTCCAGGGATGCAAAGAAATTCTTTACTGAGAGAGTGTCTGGGCACTGGAACAGGCTGCCCAGGGAGGGGGTGGAGTTACCATCCCTGGAGGGGTTTAAAAACGGAGTAGATGTAGCACTTGAGGCTGTGGTCTGGTGGTTAGGGAGATGTTGGGATGAAGGCTGGACTTGATGATCCTAGAGGTCCATTCCGACCACAATAATTCTATGATTCTATGGCTGCAACCTACTTGACTGATCCAGCTTGAAGGAAGAACTGGTGACTCATGTCTCAGGCCTATGTGTTTCCCTTGGTTATGAACAGAGGTCCTGGATGATCCAGACACATGTATCTTTATTGGAGACACCTCCAGGTAGACTGATGGATCCCATCTTCAGTCCTTGTGCCTCCAGGTCTGACATAATTTCAAGCATGACAACTCCCAACACCTCTGCTAAAAACAAAAAACAAAATGACAAACAAACAAAAAAAAACCCAAACCAAACCAAACACAAACAAAAACAGACAACACCCAACCAAACAAAACAGAAAATAAACCACTGAGATTACCACACGCAGTTTGGACTAACCTCGCTCCAAGAACCCCTGATGGCAACGAATATTCACCATCCAGCTTCATGCTCACTCTACACGCAGCCACAAAATCCCTTCTTTGTGAAACTGGAGCGTTCGCTGCCCATTGGAGAGCAGATTTCTATCTCTGTTCATTCTCACTGCCCTTTTCTAAACCTTTTTATTAAATTCTAATATAGTCTTCTTGAAATGAGAAAAGCAGAAAAGTGCATGGTCGTCAGGGTGCAAATGTTCCCTGGGTGTTTCACTTTAGACCAGAGACAAGGATGAATTTTTTGATGCTGAGGGTGGGGAGAGCCTGGCCCAGGCTGCCCTGAGAGGTGGTGGCTGCCCCAGCCCTGGCCCCATTGCA
>JAAGNO010023300.1:9531-37485 GCA_033439905.1 Ceryle rudis | reverse complement strand
CCCATTGCAGGGGAGGTTGGCTGGGGCTCTGAGCACCCTGCTCTGGTTGCAGATGGCCCTGCTCCCTGCAGGGGGGTCGCACCAAGTGACCTTTCAAGATCCATTCCCACCCAAAACTTTCTATGAGTCTATGTGCCTTGTAACTCCCTTCTATAGTGTTGCATTCTGCCCCTTTTCTTCACACCCCGTTTCAGATTTGACTGTTCTCAGTAAGAGCATATCCTATGCAAATGCTGTCTCCTTTCTATTTTCTCCCTTTTCAGGTAGTTAAGGAATGTTTTACAACTCAAATCTCAGCACAGACCTTTAGGGAACTCTACTGGCAACCAGTTTCATTTATTCCTGCTCTTTATTCCTCTCCTTTATCTATGATATGCTGCCACTTACGCCAAGGCAGCCAGTTCTTGAGGAGCTCCTAATGCGAGAGCATGCAGGATGCATTTGGGAAATCCATGTGTGGTGTATCAAGCTGGATCACCCTTCTCTACATGCGTGTCAGTTCCTTTGAAGATCTCAGATGAGTGTCTGAAGCATTTCTTCCCTCTGTACATCCATGACTAATTTATTCTGCACTGCAGCTTTTTCCAGTTTTCCCAGTGCAAAAGTCAGACTTACTGCTCTGTGTTTCCCCAGGTTCCCCAGGAGTTTGCTTTAAAAATTAGCATTTCATTTACCACCTCCTATTCCTTTGGCACTGAGGCCAATCTGAGCGATAGGTTACGAGCCACAGCTCAGCAATTTCATATCTGAGATCCTTTACGGTGCTTGTGTGAATACCAGCTGGTCCTGACAGTTTGTCATTATTCACTTTATTGGTTCAGTCTAAAATCCTCCTTCCTGACACTTCAGTCCGAGGTTATTCCTCTGACTTGTCTCTCTCACCAACCAAAGGTCCCAGTGAAGGACTATCTCCATATTCCAGTGCAAAGAAATAACGGATTTTCTGCTGTCACTTTACCTTTGGTCACCTGTTGGCTCGTCCAGCTCTTCAGCAGTTTTCTTGATGGCCTCTCCTTATCAAGACTATTAGCTGCTGAAGGACTGAGCAGAACTGTAGATTAGAAAAGGCTTTGCCTTTTTCTGCTTTTTTTCCATGTGACCCCAAATGCCCAGACAAATAATAGGATGTCCCTGTGAGGAGTTGTATGAGAATAGCTCCTTCAAGCTGGCCTTTGCAGCCAGCTGGGACAGCCTCAATCAGCCACGCATGAAAGAAGCAGGCTATATCATCTGCCTAGGTTTCCTACCAGTCCCTAGTGACCAGGCTTGGAAATGAAGCATATGGCAGACAAGAACTTTTTAAAGAGTTTAAGGAGTCCTATGTCTTTTAGTTTTGATTTTTTTTTCCCCCATAAATACAAAAAACCTTGGGGGTAAAATTTAATCCTTCCCCTAAAGCTACCTGTTCCCACAGATGACCCTCCCGGGACCAGTTCCTTCCAGCAGAGTCTGAAGTTACCTACAAGTCCAAACCAAACACTTTCCCAGCCTTAAAACAGCGTGTATACCTCATTCAGAACCAGCTTGGCTGAGAGACCCTGAGGAGGGGAGTGAAATGGGAGTACAGCTTTTAAGCACTACATATGCAACCCAATCTCCATGATGCCACAGCGTGCTTGGCTCTCCTCTCCATCATGGTATTTCTAAAAACAGTCTATCAAAGTCCTTCAAAGGCTAGGAAAACCTCTCTCGTCCACCAGACTGCATTTAAAACACACCTCTTAGCTCCTTTGCTACCCAGGACCTTGCCTTTCTGGTACACAACAGCCTGTAACCCCAAAATATATATTATTAGAGGAGCTTTCTGCACCTGTTTTTGAGCACTAATGAGAAACGACCACTGCTCACTGCTTGCCTTGACAGTGATTTCTTGCTCTGTTCCACATGAGCCCCTCTGACCCGGGTGCTGAGCACAATACGCAAACTCCTGGAATAAAAGGTTTGGACTGGCAGGAGCAGGGAGCTGCAAGAGCCTCACCATATTGGCATCACATGGATAGCCATTACTCAGGCTTCTCATGAATGTTTAATGAAGAGAAATGCTTAACCGGAAAGAAACCACCTGGATTATTAAAGACACTGTCCTGAGCCTTCAGCTGCTCCATTTCCAAGGAGACTGACGGGGTGAGTGGGCTGCAGCTGGGAGCCCACTCCCGGGGAGTGGGGAGAATCTCCCCATCTTGTGATCTCACACATGTACACATAATCATACTCACACTCACACACGCACACACACAAGCTTCTGGATATGCTTGATCAGCAAGCACGGAGCTGGTGGAAGTCCCCGTGACACACAGGCAACATCATGACGATGTACATGTACCAGGATAACGTCAGTGGAAATCACAGTCTTTCTCAGGCAGAGACACAAACCAAGGATGTATTTTGCCGTGACTCTGAGTAGCTACTGAATGATGCTTTGGCCAAAAGCAGCTCTAGCTGTCCGCAGAGGTCTCACATGCCCTGTAACAGAGCTGAAGCAAATATCCTAGCACCAGGGAACGGAGCTGTGAAATAGCTTCAGCTGCAGACTTAAGAGCATTTGCCACCCTGTGGGTAAACGCAGCTTTTTTGTCTTCCTTGACTTTGGCCCAGAAGGGCGAAAAGGGCCCTTTGGTGAGGAACAAGGGGACCTTCGCAGAATGGTGCTGAGGAGCATCTGCCTCAGCGGTCAGTGCATTCCACCTCCTGGGTTTCCAGAGTCATGGCTTTTGTTACCGCATCTATTTATTTGTGGGGATAAACTTCCCTTCCCGAGTTATGCACCACCACCACCTCCCCCCGCAGCATTTATTCCTCTGGACAAATTTGCCATCCCTGGCTTAATAAAAGAAACAGAGCGTTAAATGCAGCCCCGGCAGCATGAGAACCTCCACACAAATTCCAAAATGTCACTTTGGAAGTTAGCACTTCATCTTTTTTAACTGCGAAGGGTAAAGATCCTCCTCAATGCAAATTAGCACTGCAGCAAAGATGCCAAACCTTCTTTTCCTCCCCCAGTCGTGGTAAGATTCAAGATTGCTGCATGATTAAGCCCTGGCAGCTTTCCCTCCCCTCCTTTTTCTAAAACAAACATTAAATTATGAAAATAAATGTAAAAAATCCCTTATGCTACTGAAATCCGGATATTATGGATCAAATGGACCGAAGTCAGAATATAGAAAATCAAAAGGTTAGGGAGAAATATCAGCTCTTCATCCTTCATTTCACAGACTTTAAATCAGTATTAAATGATTGCATTAGGAAGGCAGAATATTAGAGAGGGAATTGGCTGAAATTCTGTAGGAATACTTTTAGCCACTGAAAATGCAAATGTGTTAACAACAAAATGTTTTGCAAATCCAGATTTGTTTTGCAGCTTGTGCATTTATCAAAGACACTTGGGCAATGTCATATTCTTTGGTTTCCAGTCATTGTGCTTTTTATAGTTTGAGGTTAATTAAAAAAAATATTGAAAATTCAAATTCCAATCTTAAATTGAAATGTTTGTGGTTTGTCAAACAAATTTTTGCTTTAACCCCAAGAAATTCTTCTTGGAGTTTCTGGTTTTCCAAAATTTCAGTTTCAGTTTTTCTTCAGCTTGGAATCAAACTCTCTGATTCTATGGAAAAAAAAAAAAAAAAAAGAAAAAGTAATCTGGGTCTATACATAAGCTAGGACAGAGTTAAAGTTTTCACCAAAACCTCTCCTTTTGTATTTTCTACCTCTTCAATTTGCATCCTAACTTTGGGGAGCTTTTGACTTTTATTGTTACAATCTATTTTAGTAAATATTTAGTCAGCAAATTAGTCAGAATCTCTTCTTCTTTTCTTCTTCCTTTCAAGTGCAAAGTCCTTTCGTGATGAAGTCTGCAGTAGTCAGTGCTGTGAACTAAAGGACACATGTAGTGAGGGACATTCTCCATACTCAGCTACTTAGTCCTGTTAAAAGCCTTCGCCACGCTGGAAAATTGTCATGTTTAATATTCCATCTTATGCTACCGATGGGCCATGCGTCGGTTGTAACTCTACGTTGCTCTCATCAAATTCCCAGTGTGATAGTGCTTTCTTAATGGTCATGTTTCTGTCCTCCCTCCCCAAACGCATTCACCATCTCCTTGTGCTTGGAGATGCTTGTGATGGACCAGCACTCCACTGGGATGTCCTTGATGACCCTGCTTCTGAAATTTCTGCGTGCAAAGGGAAGTCCCAGTGGAAAATGGGAGAAACCAGAGGTCTTTAAGGATGAAGACAAATAGCTTTAGTGCTGAAGGACAAGGAAGAGGCAGGTGATTCAAAAACACATGGAAGCGCTATGCATTGTGCTGTACGCTGATGGAGACCACTGCGAGCAGTCTGTAGTCCATAGGAGGAGGCCAATGGATATCAGCACTGGCATTGCTCACTGCATCCCTGTCTCAATTTAAGGCTCAAGACAAGCCCACATGACACACAGAGCAGGATTAGCCCCCTTCCTCCCTTCCTCCCAGGGAAGGATAAAAAGGGGAATAAGGAAAAAGCAAAATGCCCCACCCAAGACTGTAAGTTAAGACTATAACAAATTTAATGGATAACAGGAGAAAAACAGAAAAGGAATATTCAGGGCAGGAAGATATAGAGCTCTATCCAAAACCTGCTTTCAGGTGGCAATGGACTGCCCGGTGCACGTGGAGTCAGGGCCAGCCCTGCTGAGATGCCGTTGTAGTGACCGGAGCCCACAAGGAAGAGCCCCCTGACCTTGCCCTATGGAGTGTGGCAGGGAAGGGGAGGGAATACCAGCTGCCCTCTGATCCCTCAGGGTTACCACCTGTCTCCTCCACTCAGTCTCTTCATCCTTAAACCGCACAATCCCTCACTTCTCTCTTACCAGCAGCTGAGCATTTTGGGTAGGGAGGAGAGATCTCAGACTGTGGAAGACAGTCCCCAAGCAGATGCCTTCACAGTACAGTATAAATTCCATCCCTTCTCATAAGATTTGCATCACACAGGAAGCCAGAAGAATGTTTCCATTTCCTGGGAAGAAGAAAATGGAAAAAGAAGAAAAGGAAGAGAGTCCTGCATGATTGGATAAGCAAAGCTTCCGGAGCCAGTCCCCAGCACTCCTGATGAGCCAGGGCTTCCAGTCACAGCTGGGACTCGGTGAATCAGACACCAAGTGGCAAAGGAAGAAGAGGAGCTTCCAAACCATGCCTAGAAATGGAATATGTTTGAGGACTGCATCTGTCCAATGCCTTTGCTGAGTGCCCAACTCCTCTGTTGGCCTCAACTTCAGTTTGCAGGTCAGAGACCAAAGCACAGCCTGTGGGAAGGTGAATTTCTGACCTCTATGGATGGCCACTATGGTCACCGGCCTTCCTAACAAGGTTTTCCTCTCTAGTGGTCTCCAGCTATGCTCACTACTTCTTTCTTGTCTCCTTTTCCAAACTCAGTACAGCAGTTCCCAAAACGCCAGAGCATTTGGTGAGGAGGGCACAGTCTGAGTGCTGTGACTGACCATGATGGCCATGTCTCAGAGCTGGGGAAGCATCAAAAAGCATAACTGAAATTCATTAATTGCACTAGCTGAGAAAAAATCTGCAGCTTTTTCCAAATGAGGATGCTGGAATCCTGAGGAGATGCCAGTACAAAACCAAAGTGAGCGTACATGAAGCTGGAAGAGCTGCTGTCTGTGCTCAGAGGTGCAGCACCCAGGTTTGTGTGTGGGTGAACTGTACCCCTCACCTCTCAACCCATGGCTAGGGCAGTGCTCTTCCAGTCCTGCACCCGGTGTTTCAGGAATGAAACTGGAAACTAGGGAAGGAGCAAGGGAAGGAGAAATTTATCAGCCCAAATTTATACTTCTACAGTCTAGGCACATGCAGCCAAGCTAGAGAAAAAATATAACTCAGCATGCAAGTCACTGCTTTTGCCTACTTAGATATCTCCCTGATAGCAAGATTGATGGCTTTCTGGCAGAGATGATTTCTCACTGTTGACCATAATGGGGCTCTAGATGATTACTCAGGTGGAGACATCTCTACTCTGCATCAGTGTTCAGGCAGATGAATTCTGCTAGGGTCCCAATCACCCGTATGCCAGGAGGGAGCACTCTGCCTCATACGGTGCATGGCTCAGAATATTGGAGGAGTTCAGGAGGAGAAGGTGTTGTCCTTCTTGCCCCACAGCCTAGTGCATGTTGTGTCTTTCCAGCCTGTAGCCCTCTCTCGAGTTACGGGAGTGCTGGGTTCCCATCTCAGCCCCAACTCAAGCTAGATGAGCAGCTATGGAGTAAAACTCCCCCCTCTTCTAAATCAGATTAAAAACAAGTCCTCCAAGATAGAACAATTCACTGTTTGTCAGAGGCAGTGTTTCATTTGGCATTTCAAGCCAATGTGAACTTTTTCACTTTACCAAGAACTCTGTAGAGTTGTGGGTTTGGGTCAACCTCAAACAATTATTTTTTTCTGGATCACTGGCCAAATCAAGGAAACAATTACTTGCATATCTCTGCTCATGACAATCAGACACAGCAGTCTTGCCCTCCATTTGCAAAAACAGCAGAAGTAGGTGAAAAATCTGAGCCATCAGTAACATACACACAATGTTGCCAGCTCCTGCCTTCCAGGGCCCAGAAAAACAAGTTATTTTACAGGAAGCAGTAAAGTTAATTATTTCTTGAGCTCCTTTCCCTGGAGCAGTGAGGGAGGGATGGGGCTGTGATTCAGAGAACGCACATGGCTTGGAGATTCACAGAAAAGTCTGCTTTGATGCAGAGGTTAGCGAAGAAAAATGAAATGCAAGCAAAACCACACGTCACAGCCATTATTGATGTTTCTAGGAAAGTGAGTGTAACGCTCAGAGTAGGCATGAGCTGAATGAGAGCCCAGCACCTCTCTCAAAGGCTGTTCCCAATTAGACTTATTACAGAGTTGATCTAATAGTGACTGATTCCGGCCCAAAGCTGTTGGTGATTAAATATTTGCAGTTTCTTAGAGTCATCCTGGTGATTTATTTATTTATTTATTTAGTATATGCGATAGAGGACTTGTGGCAACTACTCTTGTTGCTCTCATTTCTCTTAATGAATTAGCGAATGTATCTCAGATAAATTCAGAAAACAGGAAGCAAATGCGTCATGAGTTCAGTGCTGCAAAGGAAAAACACTTCCCAAGCCACTAGCTGCAGGTTCTCCTCTTATTTATAGCAAACCTCGGAGCCCTCTGTGCAAGGGGGTTCAAACTGCAGACAGCACAGAGGAGGCACCGTGTCTGTTCAAACCACCTATTGCAAAGTAAAGTGTGTTTTCCCCTTCACTGGTCATTCTTGGGTTCATTTCCACGGTAGTTTTTCACCATATCCTTGTTGTCTTTGGTGCAATTTTCTTCTCCATGGAAAGGGACAATCGGTGGAAGGGAATTACCTCTTGGAAGGATGGGACTGACACCAGCAGTCTTGATCTTCATTTGCTCTTGTCTTTTAGATCTAGGATCAGGAGCTAATTTCTCAGGGTTTGTGAAATGATGCACAGCAGGCTGTCCCGTGGGCAGGGAAGATTTGGGACTCGGGGTAAGAGAAGTACACCCATACGGGCTGTCCTGACATCCCACACAGCCTGATCTTGCTATTTCTGCCTGAAACGTGAACTTACAGCTTAGCATTTCATCCTTCTTTGATCACGTTGAAGGATAAGGATCCACTAAAGCAGCACCCAAAGAAACGTGGGTGTTGGCCGTGCCTCTGGGTGTAATGTAATAGAGGAGCACACAACCAAAATTCCAGTCCTAAAATGCCATCTCAGGCTGCTGCCTAAAAAAACCTGCTGCCTTGCACTTTGTGCAGCCACAGGGCTCTGGATTTCTATGCCAGATCCAGCCCTTCCAGCCTGGACCCCACAGTGCACAGCTTCAGCTTGTCTAATTTTTCAGTGGTTCTAACAAAAAGTCCAGAACTTCTTAAATAATGAACATTATCATCAATTGCAGTCTGTGCGTCATTTTCAGACGCAGCCTTCCATGCCTGCAATTTCCTACCACTGGGTCCTGATCTGCCCTTATCTGCAAAATTAGACACTGTTTTGCTATCAGTAATCTGCACCCTACGGGTGGATTTTTATGCTGTGACTATTATTCATAAACTTGACTTTAATAAACTGAAAGATGGAGCTCCTTCTGTTGTCACACTCGGGCAGGCTTTCTAAGCCTTGACTCATCCTCATAAGTCTTTGTCTACCTTTTCCAGCTTGACAACATATTTTAACAATGTGGACATCAGATATAGATCCAGCAGTTTATCTTGCTCACCCTAATATTGTATGCAGAAATCATATCACCTCTTTCCATCCAGTTAGCATTACCCTATGAATGCATTCTTGGCTCGCGTTCACCATCCTAGTTTCCTTATCTTAGAATGAGCTTCCACGAGGTGGTTATCTCAAATGATCTCCAAGTCATTTGTGGGGTCGTGGCTTTGCCATTTCTCATATCACAAGTATCATCTGTGCTGTCTGTGCCTTAAGTCCTTGTGTGCGATGGGTTAAGATGCATGACATTGACCTGAGCCTGCCTTATGGGATTGGCCCTTTGTAACTCACCTGCCATCTCTCCAGCTTTTTGAGACTTACTGCAGCTTATTCCACCTCAGCTGTGAAGAAGGTGAATAGTTTGGGGCAGAAGACAGACCCCACCAGAGCAGCTAGGAGGAGAGGGTGGTGGGCAGATCCGCCTGCTGGGGGTGTGCAGCCTGGGTGGTGGTTCTTTACCTGGCATGCTCAAAGATCTGCCATGTGGGATAACATCACTCCACAGGGGAAGCAAGTGACCTCCCTAACAGCTTCCTCATCAACATGAGAGGAAGATTTTATGTCATTGCTGTGTGCTTTGAGAAAGAAGCTGCTAGTTACTGCATAATACATTTCTTTCCTCTGCTGCCCTTACGTTTCCCATCCTCAGTGCATTGTGGCTTTTGCCAGGGTACTCAATTCTTCCCTTGTCAGTGGAGAAGAGCAAGCCACAGACCACCTGGCAGTTTGCTCATAGAATCATTTAGGTTTGGAAAAGACCTTTTAAGATCACCACTGCTTCCCAAGCTTCTGGAGGAGGACTGAGCCACTTGACAGCTAAAAATTTACACTCAGCCCCCCCAGTGCTGCAGTCTGGAGCCGGTGGTGCTTACAGAGAGCTACTCTCTTCCTCTCATATGGCTCTCAGAGCTTCAGTGTGGGCTCCTTCTGCTCTTCACCCAAGCCAGGGTGGACAGGGCTGTTCTGTTTATCACACTGCTGTGCAGGTATGAGATTTGGGTGCTGTACAGAAAATGTGTCCGGCAGCTGGAGAAAGAGGCACCAGAGGAATTTCTAGCTTTGCTCCGGACGGGAAAGCAAGACAGGCTGTGCAGCAAAAATGTTTTGCAGCTTGCCGAGTGCATCACCAGTGGGGTATGATTAATGAAGGCCAAGCTGCAATGGGACAGGCACACGTCTCAGAAGGACACAAAATGACTCCTGCAGTTCCAAGAACATTCCGAAAAAGTCCACATCAGCCAGGTCTTTTGAATTACTGCTTGCAAGAAGGTGACAATACAGCAGAGACTTGGGGAAAGGCTCGTGCAGAAACAGCAGCCCTGGGAAAGCAAAAGCATGCAGGGGGACAGGGCATGCAGCTCCCTCCAGCTGCACGGGATCCCTCACAGCAGCACCACGGCCAAAAACATCTCTCTCCATTGGAACCAAACTTGAAATAGTAATCAAAAATTACTGACATAGGAAAGCAATACGCTTTTAAGACAAATACTGCCTTGCAGAGGGAAACAGAAGCTAATTGGTTTGCAAAAGACCCCAAAGCTGAACCCAAGAACTCAACGTGTGCCCCTGACATGTGAACTATGGGTGGGTCAAGCAACAGCTATTGGCACAATTGCAGCAGTTTGTTACTCATCATATGGCTCCTCCTGCTTGGCATCTGCCCGTGGAGACCAGTGAATTAAGTGGTTGTACTTCCCTGTTACAAATTCATAACCAGAGGGGGCTGTTATGCTGATCTTTTCTGATGTCCCGCTGATCACAAAGCAATAGCCATCCCACTTTTTTATGGCTAAAGAAGAAGAGATGCTCCATCGATATGTTACTTCTTCACCTAAATGCTATATTTGCACAGAATCCTCCACATTTAAAGGCTGGGGGATAAACTTCATGCTTTGTCAAGGGAGATCTACTCCCCTATTACCCGTTGCTATTCTGAGGGCCCTCGCTGTGCCCTGATGGAGCCCCATGGAGTTCCATCAGTGCTGGCACAGGAAGGCCTTGCACTGTGTACTAAAGATGCCCCAACACCGTCATGGTTTATGAGGCCAGGAATATTTTGTGGTGTGTAGGCTATGAAGGGTGATGCCACTCACTGGGATTTTATCATGTCCCATTCTTTCAAAAGTGGTCTTTCTCTAAATAAATAAATAAATAAATAAAAGGGTCTTATGGTGGCTTTCTGCTACCCATCCCTCCAAACACAAATAATATGAGTATCATAAGCATGCCTAATTCCCATGAATAATTTATGCAAAGTAATATGTTCCTGATACCAATAAACAGAATAAATACAGCTCCCAGAGACCACATTACAAACTAGAATTCATTTTTACACAGATATAAAACTGCTATGATCAAGTAAGGGGAGAAATAATCTCCATCAATAACACTTCCTTATTTCTTCATTGTTTTATTTGCACAGTGTATATTTCTGTATAGCGCACAATCCATCCAGCTGTCCTGGGGATGCCTATGAAGCTGTTCCAGCAGGTATTACATTAATCATTTCTCATCACCAGACAGACATTGTTGGAGGCTTTTCTTGTTTCACTTGCAACATTAGATCACTTTTAGCAACAAGCAGAGTAGGATCTAAACATATTTTCCCCTGCAGACACTGAGACGCAGTCTTATTTGTAAAATACATAAAATACATATTTTCACTGCTAATTTCATACTGGCATTCGCTGCACAAGACATAAAATGCCATTATTGGACGTTGGTAGTATGTCTGAATTCGAGAGCTAATAGTCAGTGAAAATACTCCGTGTCACTGGTTGTTTTGATTTTTGCAGATACTTCTATCCACTCAGGTCTAAATCATCTCTTCCCATTCTTTCCCAGCTTTTAGCATTTTATCATTCACTCCCTAAAGGACTGGACAGCTCAACAGATACATTTTGATGCACCATCTACTTAGCAGTGTGACTCCTAGGGCCCTATTCTGTGGACGACCCTCATATCCTACCTCTCACATAACAACTCTTTCTTTCAAATGGATAGGGAAAACAAATCCTTTACTGGGTAACTACTGTTTTTCCTCATTGTTTAACTGATTTTCCAAACTGCTTAGCAGCACTGAAGAGCACATGCTGTGCAACAATCACCTAAAACTCAGGCACTTCCATTTTTGACAGGATTTTGGGATTGTCAATAAGCAGGTAAACCTCCCCTGATTTAATACCTTGAGACTTTTTCAACGCAACTGGCCAGATTACAGCAAAGGCAGCACTCTGCTGCATTTACTAAGCAGCACAAATTAGCTCCCTCCGTAGGAATCTCTCTCATGCTCAGCATGGAAAGCATCAGGTCCCTTCAGAGGGGAAACACCTACCTCTGCAACTCTTCATTGTAGCTGTGAATTGTCAGGCTGGGACTGCTGGCTGGCTACAAACGGGAGCTGTAGATGATGAAGGGAAGATGAATAGAGATCAAAGGCAGCAGCCAAGGGCAAAGCCCGTGTGCTTTGCGGGCCAGAGCCGTGGGAATGGGCAGCCTGGGGACGCGGCAAGGTCCCTGGCAGAAGGGCCAGCTGGAGCAGAATTTGGAAGGGCAGCAGGTTACGTGTGGAAGAGATGAGTTTGGAGGCAGAAGGTAGAGCCAGCTGGAGGATGATCCCAAAGCATCCACAGGGCTGCACTCTTTGGACTCCCTGGCGCATCCCTGCTTTCTTCTCTTCCCACACCTTCAAGGTGCCAGCCAAGTCTGGGATCAGCTACACAAAAGGGTGTCATGGGAAGGTGAGGAAGGAGTACCCTGTGGTCGAGCCCAGCTGGCACCAGTGCTGGGAGGAATGGAGTGGGGTTTCAACGGAGCTGCAGGCTCTGCTCTGGCAGAACAGCTTCTGCTGCCCAGCCATGGGCACAGGCAGGGTCTGCTGCACGGGTCACACTCAGGGCACCCTTCCCAGGGCTTAATCACGCTGGGGGAGATGAATGTGTTTTAATGATGAAAGCTTTGGTGCCAGTGCAGGCTTTTACTGGAAAGAAAGGAATGCCATAGCAATTACCTCAGATGCCTATCGGGGAACCTACAGCTCTTTGCCACAGGTGTTGGAAATAAATTTAACTTGGTTTGTCTCCATCACTAGTCTGAGAATAATCTTCCAAAATAACACTAAAAGTGCTAAGAAAACGTAAGGACATCTCTGATTGTTTTTTCAATTACAGTCTTTTCAGGAAGAAAAAAAAAATTCTCTTTATAATTTCTTTCATATGAAGATTTCATTTTCCCACACCAATGATTTTCCCTCTCATTTGATCTTTGTTCAGTTCAAAAAGATGGGCAGGCGGAGGAGACCTCCTCATTTTTAAAAGGCAAAGCCTTGTTTTTAATTATTCATGATTTCATAGAGAAAGCTACTCTTGGAATAGGTTTGATTTTATCAGGTGGTGTGAACTGGGAAGCCAATAACCACATGGGAGACATTGGATTTTTTCTCACAGGTTTTTCAGTGGCCAAAGTGAAGTAAAATCCACATGCTCAACTAAACGCACTTTCAAAGTCCTGTAAAGAAGTTTTGTTTCTCAAGCATTTTGGTTAAAAATAGAAGCAGAGAATAAAAAAGTAATTGAAAATTAGAGTCAATCCTTCAAAAGCAATTCCCTTCAGAGAAACACTGTTTCCTGACTTAAAAAAATACACATAATTTTGGAATTTTTTTTTCATGCTACTCCAATGAACACCATCTAGACAAATCCTCTTGTTTCTGAGTAAAGGACATATCTAGCCAAATCCACACATACTGTTTTTATCCCATTCCTGTGACACTGGATATGGATTTTTTCTGTCCTCCAGCAGATCTAACGTCAAGATTTAAAAATCCCAATGGCAATTTTCCTGGGTGAAGCACATTTATGACCCACCTCCTTAGACATTTGCTGATGCTATTACTTTACTTGGCATGCTTAGCAGAAATAGATTTAATAGCTCCTGCCATGAATCTGGCCCTCCTTTATGGTTCCTTCCACACCACACTGAGGACCTTATCTAGACCCTGGTTTTGCCATGCAGCCCCAGAAACACAGCTGGAGAAAGCTTTGGTCGTTACAGCACCAGATGGTATTTTCAGGTTGACCTTGGGTTTCTCCCTAGTTAATTTGACGTCTGGATATTTTTATCCTCATGTAGGTACTAGGATGGCTCGTATGGTTTGTCCTCTGAAAGTCTCTGGTGCTCTGGGTTCCTCTGCAAGAAGCAGCTTAGATTTGGGTAGCTACTTTCAATTTCTCAGCTCGGCACCAGTGTTGTGAGAATATCAGTGCTCTGTGGCTCATGCACATCTATTTTATGTACGGGATGTGAAGTGGGGACACTTACTATCTCTGGACAGTCCCACCATCAGAACAGGGGCCTCCACACCAGTGTGAACATCACACACAGGGTCCCTCCTGGGATTTGGTTTGTGGCAGAATTCAAAGCAGCTTTTCTTGCTCCACGAAAGCATGATCAAAGCCTCCCTCCCTTGAGCTGATTCCAGCAATATTCCTCATCAAAAAGCGAAAGAAAAAAACCCCAACGTAACATACTTGCCTGTGGTTGTCTTCAAAATAAATCCCCCTATCTCAGGAGACTTAGGGCTGCTGTCTCACCCCCAATCAGCTTCAGTGCTGCTGGTAAAATTCTTCTTTTCTCTTCATCACCTTTGGAAAAAAATCCCCCTATTGTAGGAATTTGAGATGTTTACATCTGCTTATCTTCCTTCTGATCTCAGGATTCGTATAACATTTCAGCTCCCTCTTTATCTGTATCATTAGTTCTGCACAGATCACTGAGAAAAACCTTCTTGCAGATCTTTGCCTCTGAAGACAGCCCAGCACTGGTGTCCTAGTGGGAACATGCCCACCTTCCTCTCCTCTGGCCTCAGCTCTCTCTATGTAATAATCTTGATAGCTTGCAAAAGATCTCACACATTTGTTTTATTAAGCAACCCACATGGCAGTGGCTGTAGCCAGACCACGTTCCTCCTGCACCTGTGTACATAAGGGAGGTTGCATCACTCTAGGGGCTGCACAGACAGTCCCTGTAAAACATGACATTTCTACCAAAGTTTCTCTTTCAGGGGCACTTGCACCATTTCTATTCCAGGCAGCCACCTGGCACCTGCCTGTGCTGAAGACCTGCATCCATGATGAGCAATGTCATAGAATGACAGAACCATTCGTGTTGGAAGAGACCTTCAAGATCAAGTCCAACTGTTAGCCCAGCAGTGTCAAGTCACCACTAAACCACATTCCTACGTGCCACATCTACATGCCTCATAAATCCTTCCAAGGATGGTGACTCTACCATTGCCCTGGGCAGCCTGTTCCAGGGCCCGACAACTCTTGCGGGGAAATTTTTCCTAATAGCTAACCTAAGCTTTCCCTGGCTCAACTTAAGGCTGTTTCTACTTGTCATATTGCTGGCTACATGGAAGAACAGACTGACCCCCACTTCACTCCATTCTCCTGTCAGGGAGTTGTCAAGAGTGAGAAAGTCTCCCCTAAGCCTCCTTTTCTCCAGGCTAAACAACACCAACATGGCAGTTTCTTTCCATCTGATCAAGCAGAGAGGAGGTTCACTCTAACCCCAAAGCTAAGAAAGTTGTCCCTGGTGGCACATAAACTCCCTCACAGGACATTTATAACCTTCCCTGGAGCAGAAGTAGGTTTAAACCACACCTGCAAAATTCCAGGGGACTCTGGTGACCTGGTACACAGCTTCAGCCAGAGATGTTCTTGCTCAGGTGTAAAAGGGAAATGATCTAAATGCAAGAGACCCAAGTTCAAAAGCCTCCAAGGCTGCTTCTCTGATTGCCACAATGGGTACAGCCAAGCTGAGACTGAAGTTCTGACTCCAGTCGGTGTCATGGTCCTTGAGCCCACTCCAAATGAAGCAACTGAGAGCTGGGTAGAGTTGGCTGCTGTCGACTCCCATCAGGTTGACTCCCATGGGGCTGGATCAGTGTCTTGTCAATCTCCACACCAAGAAAAAAAAAGAAAAGGTTGTCTTAGTTGTATGCATACAAAGCCATACCTTTATTCCCCTGAGCAAGCTGCCCAGTTGTTTCTTTATGTACATGGAAGACCTCACTATGTGGCCTGATTTTTATGTTCACTCAAGCTATTCAGCATGGTGTTAGGCAGGTGAGGTGGGAGAGTACTTCAGGGGCAGGAACTGACGTTTCAATTCACCATGAAGCTTCATGATACAGAGGGATGTTTCTAGAGTCTTCTGCATCTACACTGTTATGCTGGAACATTCCAAACTCCTGCTTGTCCTCTGACTCCATACTGATGTCTGTCTGCTTGTGTCCTACCTTAATGTACTCTCCCTTGGGAAGAAAACTTAAATGCAGCTGTAAAGCTTGTACACATTTGAATTCCATCTCTTTGTCCCATGAGGTCTTGGCACACCAGGTCTGGGTCCTACAGCGGGGATTTTGTGTCACATCCAGAGCCAGAACCACTGCCCATGGCAGCCTGAGGTTGAGTGTGGTGTCGGGGAGAGCCTGCCCTGGTGTGTCCAAGATCCATGGAAGCACCTCGCAATGGTTCCACTCAAGGCATGTCTGTGTGGGGTACCCTGAGCAGTGCCCTCTGCTTTGTTCCAGAGCATGCACTGTCATGTAGCTCATCACCAAACACCCCCTCCAGGGCAAGAAGTTAGGGGATGAAGCCACCCTGTGATCCCTACCAAAGGAGGGCTGCATAACCGCAGCAGCAAGGGGCACACAGCGCTGTCCAAAGCAGAGGGGTGGCAGCGAGACTGCCATGCCCCAGCTCAGTGACTGTTCCAGTCTATGTGCTTACAGCACACAGCCATTGCCTGCCCACCAGTTACACCAGTTATGATGCTCAGGGAAATAGTAGTAATCCCACAGTATCAATATTTCTTGGGACTCACTAAGCAGAGAGAATCAAAGAAAGAGCATCTTTCTACCAGTCCCATCAGTGTCTTATATAAAAGTTAAAATTACCTTCTCTACCCTGTCCTCAATCCTCTTAAATCCTACCCCAGTTTGCCAGCCTGGGAATGATGGCCACACGCTCACCTTCTGCAGATCCCTGTCAGAGCTGGTGCCTTCAACAGCTCTTGTCTGCCCCGCACCAAAGCAGCTAACACTCATCCACCTGTGCGAAAACACATTTTAATTGAGCAGCCCCACTCACCCAGGAATTTAGCTAAGTCTGTAGAGCTGCTTGCTTTTATCCGTATACGCCATGCTGCCAGCCTTGTTGCTATCTGCAAATTTTAGATTTATTTTTAGATAATTGATAGAAATGTTGAAAAGTACAAAGGCTTCACTGTTTCCTTGAGATCCTGACAGAAATGTCCCCGTTCAGTGACAGTTTTGTGTTGATTACTAGTGTTTTGTAGTCTGTTGTCACTTCCCAACCCATTTAACATGGATTAGGTAATGCCCAATACTAATGTTTAAAAACAGAATATGATGTCAGATCCCTTGCAAAAGCTTTTTATGGGTTATATCTGTCAGTTCCATGCTGAGGGAGACTTCAGTGCCATGAAGCCCAGCTATTATGTCAGTGTGTCCTGCTTTATTCACACCATACACAATGGTCCTTGAACCTCATGACTAAACAGCGCAGAAGCAAAATTCAGACTTCAGGGTCCAGGAACCTGAGTCCAAACAGGAATTCACTCTGCTCTGAGGACTGGCCCTGCCGAAGCAGAGCTCCTGCATTCCCAGTCGCTGCTCCCCTTGAAGGAAGTCTTGTGGTACTCCAGCAGCAGCACAACCTTTCTGCAAGAGTTTCACCTGCTCCTGCTGTTTTTTTCATCAGGCCCAATGATGCCATCAGCATCATGAATGGGTTACCCACAGGAACAAAGGAAAGGGTCTCTGCAGGGACCAATCACAGCATGACAACGGTTGGCCTGCGCCCCAGGGTCATCCTGGCTCTGACGCTGAGAGCCTTGCAGCATCAAGTGGTGCCTGATGCATCCCTCCGGTCCTGCAGTGCCCTGCACAGACCCCTCCCACAGCACGGCCCCACTCTCGCTGTCCTGCCCACCACCAGCTCTGATGGTCTCCCTCTGGCAGCCTTATCTGGGCTCATTGCAATTAATCCTCCTTCCTGTCCACCAACGGTGTAGAAGCTGGGCTGCCTGAGTGCTTGGCAGCAGTCCAGGAGCAGCTCGGTGTGTCGGGATGCAACAGGCACTTGCAGTGGGGATTTTTTCTCCTCCTTTTTTTTTTTTTTTTTTTAAAATCATCCAGCTCAGCTACAAACAAACCTTTAATTAATTCCTCCACAAAGTTCTGCTGAGCTTGTGGCCTCCAATTCTTCTGGGAGGCTAATTAACCTGATCGTCTCCCTCCGTGCTCCTTTCTCAAGATTGTCAGTTTTCACTTGTTGAATCTTAATGCCTTTCACTGGTGTAACAAGCTACTCCTGTTCACCAGACGCCTCTCGCCCCCAGTGCAGAGGCTATGTTTCTTTTTTGCCTATATGAGCTCATGCTACAGCTGCTTGAAAATCAGCACAGCTCACACTTTTTTTTTTTTTATTTTTTTTTTTAGGAAAAAAATTGACTTTTTCACAAAATTTCCCCTTAGCATCGGAAAAGAAAACCGCCCAGGAATTTCAGTTTTCCACTAAAATTTTTGGTTTTCAAAAAGTGTTGCTTTTTCTTTTCTGTGAAAGCTCAAGGGCTGTGGAACATGTTCCTGTTGCAATGTTTTCAGCAAAAGCATGAGGAAAAAGAAACCAAACTGATATCTACATAGATAGAGATGTACACAGGCATTTTGGGCAAAAGGCAATTATTTTTTGGGGGGGTGGGTGGGTACTATTTCACTCAACTCCCTTTTGATCAAAAGCCCCTTGATTTTCAGGTGTGCAGCACCCAGGCTGTTTTTAACATGCATCTCCAGGCTTGAAAAACATTCCCTGATGCTGGAAAAGAGAAGCTCATAAAAGTAATTGAGATGTTTTGGAGACCATGTTTTCATTCTTATTGACACTCAGTTCCCTGAGATGGATGTAGGAGCACTGAGCTTTCTAACCTGCCCCAGGGAGTGATGCTGGGTGCAGAAATGTTTGCAAAGCTTCAGGACACTGATGTGCACCATGAGACAGTGGCCACAGGAATGCTGAAGGCAGATGTGCGGGGTCCAAGTGGAGGGGAATGAACTGGCACCCCAGAATCAGGGAGTCAAGTGTGAGATGTGTCATCACGGTGGGATATGGGCTTGAACACCCATGTTTACACCTTGTGGAAAAGCCACAGTCACTTGGCTGTGTATCAAAGCAAGGTTGGGATAAGGTGCTGCAGCATTCCCCAAGTACAGGTGAGCTTGTTTAGTCATGACTCGCAGAGATCATCCTCTGCAGCAAAATATACCAGCCTTTTCCAGGGGGGAAAACCTTGTGTGATGCTGGAGCCTAAGGACAACGACCCCCATCTTGGAGGGATTTCACAAGACCAACATGCAGCGTGAGAAGGAGCAGGGGGGATGCCCTAAGACCTTTCTTCGCCTCCAGCCTTCCTCTCCCTTGGCTGGCCACTGGTCAGATCAGTCTCCTGAGGGACAGAAGCAGAGGAGGGACCAGGCCTGTGTTCCTCATCCTCAGCAGAGCAACCAGTGCTGGGCTGGGGATAGAAGATGGCCTCTGCCTGACTCTCTCTGGGACTGGTGCCTACGTGCACACTGCTATTTCCAAGCTTTTGCTTCCACGGGAGAAACCTGAAATAGAATTGGTCTAACAGAATTATTTTTTTGTTGAACACACAGTTTTCCTCTTTTCATCCCTCTTGAGGGGAAAAAAAAAATATATATATATAAAAAAGAAAATGTGGAAAAAAGCCCACTTACGTTTCTGTTGAGTTCAAACCCTTTTGGTGACTTAATGTCTCAAAGATTATTTGCATGTTGTTAGCATTTATATCACTGTCATTAGAGATGGCTGGGAAATGCTGCCTGTTAGCAAAATGTTTGGGAAGGAAAAGAACAGAAATAGCACAATTTGTGGTTGGGTTTTTTGTGTGTGTTGTTGTTTGGTTGGTTTGTTTGTTTGTTTGTTTGGGGTTTGGTTTTGTTTTTTGTGGTTTGTTGTTGTTGTTTTGGGTTTTTTTCCTTGATTGGTTTTTCTGGGGATTTTTTTTGTCTCTTTGGGGTTTTTTTTGTGTTTGGTTGTTTGCGGGTTGTTTGTTTGGTTGTTTGGTTTCTTTGTTTCTTTTTTTTTTTTTCTCTTAACCTGTATGGCATCCTCAAAGCAGACAAAGCATAGCAAATTTGTTTGCTAAAAGGGAAGAGGTTGGGAGTGACAACTTCCTGGCAGCTTACTGCTCTGACAAGCCAAATCCCACCTGTGTTTTGAGCAGATTAGAGGGCAGCAGCACCAAATCCTGCTCTCCAAATGCCCTGGTCTCCAAGCTGGAAAGTGCTGCCTACAATGGTGTTTACACCATCTCCTTACTTTACAATGGTCCTGAAAACCTTCAGACCTGACTGGGAAGCACTCAGATGCCATAGCAATAAACACCAGCCCATTTATAGTGCTATATTCAGAGCAGGGCTGGATGAAACAGGCCATGCATTAAGCGATGCCTGTGGACAGGAGAACAGAACAGTCGTTCCACCCTGAGTGCTTTCCAGGTTGGGTGAGGTGAGGCTGTGTGGGAGAACTATGAGATCATTCACCATCATCCAAAGACATGCTTGCAAGGAGTCTGCAGCCAGACTGCATGGGGAGGCAGCCCTGGTCTTCCTACTGCTACAGCATTTGGTTGAGCGTTGTTCTACCACAAGATTGCTCTTCAGGACAGGTTTTCCATCTGCAGCTGCTGTCCATCTTGTGTGGGGGAATTGAGCACCTCCAAAATTGACTCAGACCTGCTAAATTCCACTGTGTGTGAAACGTGAGATTAAGTTCAAGGAAGGAACCATATATAAGTAAAGATCAGTTTTCAGCCTTATTCAGGAGAGATGCCAATTGTTGCTCAGTTAAGGATTTAAGTTCTCTGCGTATTATTTGATGAGCCCTGGATGAAAATGCAGCAGTTAGTATCCAAATCCCACTTCTGCTATCACCCTTTAATGCCACCTGGGGCATTCTACCCATTCAGAGCCTCCATTTCTCCCTTGCATAATGACAGGATAGGGCGAAGCCCTCCCTGGAGAGACTGAGGTCTGGAAGAGAAGTACTGTACTGGAGCCTCTCTTCATAACTCGAGTGACACAAGGGACTAATGACTCTGTTAGCCTCTCTGCTTTGGCTACGTTTTGCTGTTGCAGGTTGTGGCAAAGAATGGAAAAGGACCCAGGAATCCTCATGTAACAGCCTGCCAGCCCAGCAGTGCGGTCCTGGGCCTCAGGGTACAAACACTCTTCCATGGTCCCTGTTCCCCAGTGACCTTCCTATGGACAGCATAGCACCTGGACTTTTTCTGCCCCAGCCCCACCAAAACAGGTGACAGCATCTCTGAGTGCAGGTGCCCAGATCTCAACACAAGACAAAACAGACCCGGAGGAGGGAAGAGGGGGAGGATAGACTTAAAATAAGATTGTTGGGGAAAGAAAAAAAAAAAAAAAAAGACAAAATAATTAAAAAAAAAACCCTAACAACCCACTACACACCCTCTCAAACTCGCATGCTTGCAAAATGTGTGAGTTTCTCTGAGGCTGCAGAGATGACAAAGAAGGAGCCCCAGGGAACAGGTCCAGGGAGGGCCCTCCATGGATATGAAACAGCCTGGTGTAGCAGCAGGGCTTTGCAAAGGCCCTGCAGGGGTGGAGGGGGACACCAGTTATCCCATCACCGCATATTAGTGCACTTTGTTTCTATATTATTATCCTCTTGTTGCTAGAGCCATTAAAAACTGTCTCTAAATAGCTCGGCGTGGTGATTTACTAATTGAGTTAACCGGGCTGCAGTGGCTGTGGTGCTGAAGGATGCAGTTCGTGATTAGATAAGGACATTGCCCCTTTCGAAATGAACCACACATTAGGAGGTTTTTCTGGGTCAGGCTCAGCTGCTCGGCACAGTGCTGGGCCAAGCGCTGCGCAGCCCAGCGCCTGTGGCCCCAGCCAGGGCAGGCAGTCACCACAGTTCATGATGGGCTGCGCTTCCCTTCCCCTGGGAGAGGCACGGAACCTAAGAAAAACCCGGGAGCCTCTTCAGCCTGGAATCAGTCTCTTCTGCCTCAAGGTCCAGGGAAGGCCAGTTCAGACTGCTTGGACTTTCTAGGTCCTGCTGCACCGGTAGTGAGTGAGGGGTCCCCATGCTCTCAGGGGAGGCACAATCTCAGATCTCCCCACATGATGAAACCCTGCTTGAAGACCTCTGTTCAGAGCACAACAACACTGGCATGATAGAATCATAGAACTGTTCTGGTTGGAAGAGACCTTCAAGATTATCAAGTCCAGATGTTAACCCAGCACTGCCAGGTCATCACTAAATCATGTCCCTCAGCAGCACATCTCCATGGCTTTGAAACCCTCGGGAGAAGAGATCAACCTCCACTTTGCTCCAGCCTCCTTTCCCGGAGTTGCCGAGAGCCAGAAGGTCTCCCCTGAGCCTTCTTTTCTCCAGGCTGAACAGCTCCAGTTCTCTCAGCCATTCCTTGTATGACTTGTTCTCTAGACCCTTCACCAGCTTCTTTGCCCTTCCTTGGACATGATGGTCTCTCAAGGAAAAAAATACTGCATTTTTCTTGCTTTTTTCTCCCCAAGGTCTGCCAGCACCAGGCTGACCCCTGGCCAAACCACTTGTATCAGGAGCAGCAATTGCTGGGTCAGACTCTTCCTTGCTAGGACACATCTCAGATGAACCTCCCAAGTTGTCAAGAGCGAGCACAGACCCACAACAGTGAGGAGCTGGCAGCTCCAGTCTGTCTCATTTGTGTAGCAGTTGGAGCTTCTGGCCTGCCCACAGGAGAGATGATCGAGTTGATGGACCACATTGCTCTTCCATGCACATGCCTAAAGTGTTAGGTAAGCTAGTTCTTGAGTTCACATGGGGACCAGCCTCTTTGGTTGTCCTCACCAGCCGGCACTGGTGAGCATTTAGCTCAGCTTTGTTGAGTCTTCCTTCAGCAGAAAAACACTAGGCTGCCTGAGGCTCAGTCACAGCAACCAATACCGCAACCTAGAAGCAATTTGTGTGATGCTGAGGTCCCTCCATACCTCAAGAGCTCCACCACTCTACAGAATGAGTCAGCCCCAAAGCAGCATGCAGGTCTGTTCACTTAGGTCTGCCCCAGTGTTTCTCAGACCATCATGTCCTCCAGCTCAGACTGACAAAGAGTTTGAGGCAAACCCTACACTGCTCACATCACAGAACTCAATACAAAGGTCTTCTTCTTCTTCCCTCAGTAGTGCTGAGACTTCAACCTTTACCTGCACCACTACTCCAAAAGAGGGGCCGAGGGACCTGCAGGGGACAGGCACAGGGGAAAGCAAAGCTGGAAAAAGGCTGGCAACAAACCATGAGGACAGACCACTGCGGCCAGGGTCCTGGAGCCACCATTCCACCAAAGGGCTTTCAGCCTTGGAGATGCATTCAAGAAGACCTCACAGCGGTCAGCAGCTCCCGTGTCACACCTTCCTATGCCTGCATTGTCCCAGAGCAGCAGCAGAGGCTGAATCTGCCCAGCTCAAAGCACAGAGGGGAGCTGCAAGACATCAGAGGAGAAAAACCCGCTCTCCTTGCAGCTCAAGCACTGGCCAAGTGTGTGTACTGGAACATGAAATAAAACTCCCTTTAACAAGAAGCCTGAAAATTTTTGAAAAAGTTAAATCATCTCTCATGGAGCCTGGTTCACCCCTGTCAGCCAAGAGCTTCAATTGGCAGCCAGACGAGCACCTGTCAGGGCTGGGCTGGAGTCATTAGCAAGATCAGAGTCCTGGCAGAACAGCGGGAGGCTGGACTAGATGACCTAATTTACGTCCCTTCTAGCTCAGAAAAGCCTGTGATGTATTTTTAATGAAGCACACACAATAAACTGCTAACATAATATTAGAGGCTCACTTCAAAGCTCAAATAGGCAGGGAAATCAAGGTGAAAGTTTCTGAATTCATCATTATTATGTGTCACTCATCTTCACTATGACAACCCCTGGGCACACCAAATGCTTCCTTTCCAGTCATGCTTTGGAGCCCACCGTCCTCTGCATTTTTTTTTCATGCGAACTAGAAGGAACCTGAAAATTACAAAGCTTGACTAGACACCCCTTATACATATATGCATTGTCCCAGCCCCACAAAAGGTGTTGAAAGCAGCAAAATTTAGTGACTCCAGAGAAGACTGGAGTCACATCTTAGACAAGCTTCAGGCTATCTGGGTCGCCTTTTGTTCTGCTGGCCCCTTCTCGTCATATAGCTGGTATCTGTAAGGTTTATCATTTCATGAGATGTGACAGGGAGCAGCAAGAGCAAGGCTGCTCCCTCAGGGAAGGCAAGACAGGAGCTGAGCGGGATCCCACAGCTGGAAGGGGACCCAGCAGCCACAGTGTGTCCCACGGGATCTGAGTGAGAAAAAAAGACTAAGAGATGGTGGCCAGGTCCAGCCAAGAGGACCATCGTAAGGCAGTATCACAGGAATGAGGCAGATCCAAGGTGAAACCAGGAAGTCAATCCACAGGTCAGGACCAGGTCCAGTGATCATCAGGCAGGTCCACAGTGAGGCAACACATCCAAGGTCAAGCCCCTGGCAGGGGTTCAGAGCAGAAGGGCTCTGTAGCCAGGCAGGGACATGACTATGGCTGGGCTGTAGACCAGGGCTCCTCCAGCATGGCTTGGACAGGGACTGAAGGCACCAGGCTGAACATAAATGGAGCTCCATGGCCCATGGTTTGGGTGGAGAACCCAAACAAGACCGGACAGGGCCATCAGGACCTATTAGTTAATTCAGGACCTTGGCAAGATGTGTGAGCTGCACCAGTGGTTTAGAAACACACCAGGGAAAATGGGATGTCTGTGTGTCACAGTTTTGTCCTCCCCAGAACTATTAGGCCACTCTGGCAGAAGAAAACAGATCTTTTTCCCACAAGCACCCATTCTTTCTGGGATGGTCCCTGTTTCACCCAGTGGTTGGAAATAATTTGTTAGGTAGTTTAAAGACCACAACTCTGGTGTAAATGAATAATATATTCCAAGGGTGGAAACAAATCAGAAGCTGAATGCTCCTCTCACTGCCCCTAAATATTCCTGACCTCTCCAGGTTACAAAAGCTGGCTAAGAACTAACTGGTCAAAGACTAAAGCACATGTCAGGCCCTACCAAACCAACAACACCACAAGAACTTACCCATGTGGAGTCCAGAAGACCTCGGTATTGAACCCTTCTGGTGAGCTGCCGTTGCTGGAAATGCTGCTAAAAGTGACGCACAACCTCAAAAGATACATAGTCAAGTTAAACACCCCAGTGTACCCTCCACCCCACCCCTAACTCATAGAAAACGGGTGTGCATGTGACTGCATTCCCAGACCTCCTTGTTTGGGAGACTTCATGGTGCTTTCTCTTCAACAGCCTTTGTCTTCACCAGCCTCATCCTCACAGTTCCATCAAGGTCAGTCTGGCAGCAAGAGAGGGGACAATGAGGCACAAAAGTAAAAAAACCGCATTTAATAAAATACAGAATTTAATAATCTTGCTTGGAAACCTTCTTAAAATTTCCACTTTTACTGCCCACAGTCAACGGGAACATTTAGTCCGAGTGTCCTGAAGTCAACTTGGAATTCTGGTTCTGTCTGACACGGCGGGTGAGGAGTGTGTCTGTTACCCAGCCTCGCTGCATCCTCTTTGTGCTCAGTCTCTAATTGTCATGCAGAAAGGGACTGAGCCTTCCAGGTAACCCGGTGTTAATTTCACCGCGGGGCGGAGGGGAGGATGGAGGCAGCTAATGAATGAGCAGAAGTGATTGATTCCTGTCTCGGTGTCAGGACACTGAACGGCTGTTTGACAGGAAACAAGAAAATGTCACTGGGATTTGTAAGCGCTTGTAACTATTACATAAAGCACTTTGACTAAGAATCGCATAAGATAACTTTCTGAGACTGCTGCTCTGAGAGTGTGTTAATACAACCACTGGCTCTTCTTGACATTTCTGCAAACACCTTATAAATATTCCATGGGAGCGTCTGCTCCTGCTGCCGCTGTTGTTGCGGTTTGAATGGAAATACCAGGGGAGAAAAGAGCAGCTCTGCCCTTATTTAGCAAGCGTGCAGCTAAATATGACTCTTCAGTCAGCCCACTCCAGGGCTTTGCTCCAGTGAAAACAAAAAGCAGTCAAGCATCCTGCCTTTCTCCTGATGAAGGAGAAGCTTGGGTGCGTGTGAAGACCCAGCACAATCTTCTACCACCAGCCTGTCCACACTCAGATGGGCGCTGGGAGGGAGGTTAAATGACTCACCCAAGGTCTCCTGCTGTGCTTGTGACACTGCTGGAAATTGCAGCTCAGCCGGAGCTGTCTCTGGTGCTTTACCCCAAGGCTCAGAGGCTGAACACAGAGTTTCTCATCAGGGCAAGGCAGTGATGGGAAGGCTGATGTCCTGGGGTCTGGGAGAGGCAGCTCCACATGTATTTGGGGACTGTCCGTGGTACGTGCTGTTAACAGAAGGTGCTGTGCCGCTTGTCTCAGGCGCAGACAGGCTGGTGCATAACATGCCCTTGCGCTCACGGGCAGCAGGCAGGATCCCAGGCCGGTTGGGGTGATGGGAGGGATCGCACATCAGAGCTGGTGAGAGATGCTGCAGCATCTCATAGCAGCCCTTGCCCAGCATAGGCAGGACCACATCATCTATGAAGCTCCTGGTCCTTCTCCAGAGGTGCTGGATTGAACTGCACTAAAGAGGCTTGTGCAGAAAGCAGAGCAGGACCTTGCAGCTCAGGCAGCAGAAGACACACGTGCAGAGAGTTGCAGGAGTGCCTGTTTAAACCCACTGACCACAGCCGGCCAAGAGCTGCAGCTTCACTGTTAACGAAATTTTAGCTGCACACTCATGTGGCCAAGTCCAGCACTCTCCTCACACTGGCTTTTGCAGTCATTCCCTTTCTGCTTTAAATCCCAATTGATAAGACTGAAAACCAGCCACGGAACAATAAATGCAACTGGGAGCCAGCCACAACCACACCACCACAAAGGAACTGAGCCATGAGCAAACCACTGCCAACAGACCCAGCCCACAAATAAACCACTGCAGATGGACCCTGACACAAGTAAACCACTGCAGATGGAGCCACCCACAACTGAAACACTGCGAAGAAGCCCAGCCCATGACTCATCCCAGCTAGCGAGCCTGTGTCAGTGCCATGCAGAGCGCGGCGGCAGCCTATCAAAAGCTATGATTTCATCCCAAAAGATGTTACTGTTTTTATGCCTTTTTTGGTACCTGCTGACCTAGAACAAGTCTCTCAAACTGTACTGAAGGTGGGTCATTTCAAGATTTGAAGTGCCTCATTGTTTAGTCAGTGGGCAGCATATACCTTTATTTTCATCTTGCCTCTCCTTTGCCAAGTCTCCATTTTGCCTATTTATAGATGTCCTGGGAAGTGATTCCACTAAGTCTTACCTGCCTCAGCATTTCCCCATGTGGTGCCCTAGTTATGGTGCAAGTCAAGGGGTGTCTAATTAGTGTTTCTGTCCCTGGTCAGATTCAAATGTTTGGGCTTGGCTTTACAGGCAAGGTCTCTAAATAATTTCACAGACTACTCGCCCTCACCATGCTTGTACCCTGAGTTCATGCTATCTGGGGAGCTTCCTATCAGCAACTGTGACACTGTGGTCCAGTATCATCCTTAAGAAACCTTTGCCTCTCTTGCCTGTTTTCTTGCCCACCCCCAACTCTCAATGACTGGGATTTTTTATCCTTTTCTGATGTTGAGAAGGAGGCAGAACAGCTATAGCTCTTCTCCCTCGCTGTCTAATGATAGGGAACTACTCCAGAAACACAGCTTGGACTTAGAAAACCTTCCAGCTTTCATTATTTCTATGCATCATGTATGTTTATGGCAAAATTCAACAGCTCTGCTCTTCTCCACGTCAGAGCAGAGAGATGAAGAAACACCACTTGCTCACAAGGTTCAGGAGATCCTGTTTAGGAGCAGTGATCTCAGACCTCTAGAGTCACCAGTAGCTGGGCATCTGCCCCATGGTCTTCTACAAGCTACTGGGGAAGGATGGGACAGAGGTGCCATCTGCCTGCAGCCCAGGGCCAAGGTTACATGCAGGTGCTTGTCCTCACAGATAGGTAACTGAAGGCACTACTGCCAGAAGGAGGTTACAGTCCCTGACACAGCACTGCCATCTCCCAGCACTGTCCTCAGTCTTGTGAGATTTGGTGTTTCTCTGGTGGTTCCCCAGCTCAGGAGCGGGGAGACTTCAGCCTCAGATGAGAAAAGTTTGGAAACAAGGTCTCCAAAATCAGTATGCAGCTAAGCAGAACCCAGATGAGCCTCATTAAGAAACCCTGTGTATTTAAGGTGATTTCCCTTTGGAGGCCTGAGTGCTGTTTTTTTAGCAGTTGGAGAGTCACGCTGCTGCTGTCTGGAGGACCAGCTTGAAAGCGAAGAGTCTGCTGTCTCAGGGGATGGACAGGAGAGGCAAAGGCAACTTGCATGTCCTCTCACATACAGTGAAAGAGGAGTAAGAGGGGAGGAAAGGAGCTGCCACAAACACATTTGAGGCAACTGTAGGCTCCTAAAATCCAAAACAAGAGAGACTACTAGCTTTGCCTGAGCTTGTCTCCCTC
>JAAGNO010023299.1:0-27983 GCA_033439905.1 Ceryle rudis | reverse complement strand
ATTGCTGCAAGCAAAACAGGTTTATTTTCCTTAAAAATATTGTTCATCAATGTTAAAATACACTATAGTCCAGTATTGCAATACTTAATACTCCAAAGAAACCCTCACTACCGAACAAATGAAGAACAGAAAATACTATCTGCCCCAAAGAGCTTACAATATAAACCACGGGACAAACAGCAGCAGATGGCTCAGGCCAGATGACCGAGTCCCTGCTAGGAGACAGTGAGATAGTATCGGACAACATAATAAGCAGTGGGCTCTGTCCACCAGCGGAGAAATGACTCATTGAGTCAGTGAGTCATTCCCAAGGCAGCTGGATGTGAATCATTCTCTAGGTGGCCAGTCGCCACTGTGTGCACCCTTAACACAGCCTTGCAGCTGGCAGAGAAAGCATGTTCTCCAGTGCTGTGGTTTCACTGGGTTTTATTAACTTTAAGTTGGTACTACCCTAAAAAGAAGGTCTTCCATTTTCTACCTTTTTTTTCTGCCTGAGTGCTGCCTCCTCCTTTGTGTGGGTGCAAGCACTTGCATGGCTATGTAGTGGACTGCATCAGGTTTAAAGCTAACTACTTAGTTTTAATAATGGTTAATAGTTTCTAATTGTGATCAGCTTTAATTTCCATCAGTTTCCCAAGCCAGCTCATGTCCCAGATACATAAATGCTTGTGCTGGTATAAATAAGAGGTTGTGTTTGGGCATGCACAAGAAATTATGGATGAGGAGTGCAGGACCACTTGTTTCATAGAATCATAGAATGGTTTGGGTTGGAAGGGACCTTTTAAGGTCATCTGGTCCACCCCTCTTTCAGGGAGCAGGGACATCTGCAGATCAGGTTGCTCAGAGCCACATCCAGCCTGACCTTGAATGTCACCAGGGATGGGGCATCGACCACCTCTGGGCAACCTCAGGGTTTCACCATCCTCATTGTAAAAAATGTCTTCCTCATATCTAGTCTAAATCTCCCCTCTTTTAGTTTCAAACCATTAGGCCTTGTCCTGTCACAACAGGCCTTGCTAAAAAGTTTGTCCCCATCTTTCTAATAGGCCCCCTTTAAGTACTGGAAGGCTGCAGTAAGGTCTGAGCCTTCTCTTCTCCAGACCGAACAACCCCAACTCTCTCAGTCTTTCCTCCCAGGAGAGGTGTTCTGACCGTCCGATCATTTTTTGTGGCCCTCCTCTGGACCTGCTCCAACAAGTTCACGTCCTTCTTGTGCAGAGGACTCCAGAGCTGGACTCAGTACTCCAGGTCACCAGAGCAGAGTTTAGGAGGAGAATCACCTCTCTTGATCTGCTGGCCTTGCTTCTTTCTGTGCAGACAAAGATACAGTTGGCCTTCGGGGATACATTTCAGTAGTCACTATATATATATAGGCTTAAAGTGCTTATGAAACTGTAGCTGAGAGTTTATGGACTTTGTCCAGCCATATTCTCAATCTATTTTTTCATACCAGTCCTTGTTTCTGGATCCCTAATGCTAGTTCCTAGTCCTGTCTACTATTGGTTTGGTATTAGACTTTGGTTTTCAGTCATGGGACTCAGTTCTACTGTTCGTGAGTGATCTGTGTGACACGGCTCCAGCCAAACAGGTCTTTGATCCTGTCTTGTGTGGAGTCTCTGTCTTCCTTATCTTTGTGCGGTCTCACTGCATGTCTTGGACCACATGCCCACAAAACAGCATTTCCTTATCTGACTTTGCTCTTGTCTGCCCCCTTCAACTAGTGGCTTCTCTGATTTTTCCAGTTCGTGACTTTAATGCCTTCTCACCTGCTATCGGACACTAGTCTGAGTGGGCCTAACCCACTAGTTTTGACTGTTATTTCTTGGTTCTAAGGCACACCAGTTGCCCACAAGAATGTTTCTAAGACACTTCAGAGGAGGAAAAGATCCAAAAAACCTGAAGTATATTCTTTTTTATTTCTAGCAAGCTTCTCAGTGTGGAGTATAACATATGAAACAGCATGAAGCACTGGTCTGAAAATTTAATAAGGGACAATACAGTCCAGTATCACCAGCTGGCATGAGGAGGGAAGTGATCTCAATGCCGAGTAAGATGAAACAGTGAAAAAATTTGAAAGCAAAGACAAGTACCTTGTCTGATGTGATAGAAAAGTAGCAGGGTGACGTGGTATATTTGAAGCTGGAGAGTATGGGTATCAACAGCTAAAAATAGAATTACATTAATGCTAAAGGCTGCAGGCTTTCCTTCATGAGAGGCTGGATTGCTGACAGATAACACACAAAACAGGTGGAGGAGGGAAAGGGTGGAAACACTGACAGCTCTTTTTTGAACTTGACTGACAACTAAACGTGAACAAAGTATTGTCTGAGAGACAGGCTGAGGTTTCAGAAAGGACAGAAGGAGATTGTTGTGGATTAGAGGGAGGTTCTGTGAGTCATGGTTGGAAAGATGGTCACTGAATTCATGTTTACAACTGAGATTACCCAGAGATAAAGGAGCTGAAGGACTAGCAGGTTTGAAAATGTCCATTCAAATGAGTTGCGCTAATTTAACTAGAGCATTTCTTCAGCTGGATTAATAACATTAATCAGACATTTCAATCTGGAGGAAGGAAGACTCAGGATGAGAAGAAGGTTCTTATATCATCATATCATTGTGAGCACAGAGCAAAAAAAAATTGTCCATGATCTGGTTCCCTTGCAGTCATCTGCTGGCACAACAGGCCATAACTGGCCAGGTACATTACCCTGCGTGCAGGAGGAAATTTTATGTAGTAAAAAACTGTTGTAACTGTACCAACTCTGTTCTGCATTTATTCATTTCTTTTCCCTCTTGCTAGGTGTGTAACCAAGCCCACCAGTGAGAGCAGTTCAGAGTTCCTGCATTACAAAACAGAGCTTTGGGGCAGTAAGAAACAGGATGCAAGCCTCTATGGTACCAAAGCTGCTGTCCATTTTCAGTGCTAAAGTAACTGCAGGATGCAGAGCTCACAGAGTTAGCATGAAGCAATCTTTGCTCTTACCCATGTTCTTGAATAGAGCAAGCTTGGGGTCAACAAATAATCAAGTCCAGAAAGAAAGATGAGAAAGTATTAATCTTTTATTATACCAAAACGACAATGATGAATTCTGTATTCTTATCCAGTCTCTTTACAATTTCCCAGTAGCACAAAGGGGCTGTAGAGTTCTTAAAATTTCTCCCTAGGGAATATTCCTTGTGTAGAGGTTTCCTTACTTTGAACAACTATTTAGAACTGCTGCAGTGATCCATAGGGGGCCGTGGCAGCAAAGTAATTTAGAGCTGCCAACTTACATGAGAGGCATTGCCAAGAAAAATGAAGATTCAAATATGGAATAAAGGCTTCTTTACCATCCCTCCACCCAACAGGCAGCAAAGAATCGTGCTCACTCTTTGTGAAAGAGAATATACCTTGTTAATATTTATGTAAAAGCTATGTTATGCTAATTTTACGCAACCCTAGTTAGTATGTGACTGTGAGAAGCAAAAACTGTAGCATTGTTCTGTGAGGAGGAACACTTCTGCTGCCTTCCTCAGTCGTTTTGAGAGCTGCTACGAAAAGAACAGAAAAGCGAGTTGCTAACAGAGCCAGTGCAGGCATAGATGATGCATGACTTTCAAGGCAGTTTTTCCCTTCTTTTAAAAACAAAAGCACTCATCTCTAATATTGCCCTCATCTCTAATGAGCTGACCCTGCTCCTCCAATCCCATTCTGATTTACTTGCCTTGCTTCTCAGATTTCTGCTTATGGAGACTGCAGCCAACTTCTTAGTTCAGATAGGCAAAAGACCTGGAGCAGCATTTCTCAGCAAACCTCGGCTCTTCTTCTACGTGATAGAAATTCCAAATTGTGTCATTATAGTAACAAGCAGCAGTGATCTTTCAGCAATGCAAGCTATTTCTAGCTCAAAACAGTGATTGCAAGCACTTCATATGGTTTTTTTCTTACTGACTAAATTAATTTATTGTCTACAACCAACAAATATCCTTCTAAATTAAATGAGGAAAATAAATACAAAGACTCGTCCTTCTGTGAAATTCTTTTCAGAATGCCATTATGGTTTCTGCTGCAGTTAGTTCAGATTAGACTGATAGCTCTAAGGGTATTACTACCATGCAGTTTATCTCCTGACAAATGACAAGGGCTGACAAAATGAAACAAAACAAAAGTTTTGTCAATTCAGTATATCTTTTAAAATACGTTAAATCATAACAGTAGAAATAGCATACATTTATACTTGGAGAGTGTATATTATGTCTGATTAAAACATGAAATTACTGAAGCGTCTCAAAGTTCAGCTTACGTATCCAGCAGCAAATATTTGGCAAATTAATCACTCAGTTGCATTTGGAAAAGGTGAATGAAATAAAAAGGCTAGGAATTTCAATTTTGGCCTAAATTGTAATTGCTGCTAGTTTATGTGTGTTCTGCAGACCTGCATGTCATGGTGGTGGGCTGGAATTAGCCACCTTTTCAGTTGCAGCTATGAAATCTGCTCCTCTCCATTCACCCGGCAGTAGATCGCTATGCTCACATGTATATGGAGAACGGGGTGGAGAACACACAGTCTTTTCAAAAGGCTGCATTGATTTTCTTGAGCTCTGCTATACCTTTGCTCTGAGTGATGCTTTTCCACACGCTCCTTCTGTTATCTAAAGTGTCATTACTCCCATGATCAGTTGTTGTACTTGATAAAAACCAAGGCAAAGTATTAATTTCAGATCAATAACGAAGTGCGATTTATCTTTTGTCAAGATTGTTTTCCATCTATCTCTATTTCATATTCCATAGCACTAGAGTCTTTTCTTTATTGTCTTTTGCTTACGAGGATGAAGAATCTTTTTTGTTGTTTGCCTTTCATATCTTTTTGGAAGTCTAACTCGGCTTGACTTTTAGAAATTTTCACTCTGTCCTTCCTTTTCTTGATCCCTCAGACAACATTTCCTTTGTGCTTAATCATCTTTGCCATTTTGGAAATGTTTGGGATTTTGCTTGTGGTTATTTACTCAACTGTCTCTCTTCAGTAGAACTTTTCCTGCTTTCTTGATACTCAAAGTCCACATACTTTTATCCTTTTCACTTACATTAATTTTATTATCCTTGATACTTGAATTCCTCAATCCCTGACTTCACAAGTAAGTTCCCTTGTTTTTCAAAGCTTGTACTTTTGAAATTGTGAATATTGTTTACTTGTGGAATAGAAACTCTTAACATCAAATCAATTTTGACCTGACCAAACTGTTTCATCTCTGTTGTAGCCCTCTTCTGTCATTAGTATCACCTCCTCTTTGTTAAGCAATGGCTGTTATTCCTGTACACTTTTTCATATGCATGTGATTAATACATGCACCGAATTCAATAACAAATATCATTCACAATGTAAGGATTACAACATGTTTTATCTACGAGGATTACTTATTACTTAGAAATGCTTCTAGCTCAGTTGTAGTTACTTTCACTTTCTATTTGTATCTAATTTACTAAGTATATGGTATTATTCAACCATATTCTAAACTAGTTACAGATGATTTTCAAAGAGGGACTGAAGAAAGAGAACTGTGTAATTCTGCTTTTTTCTTATGGATGTGGTTTATTCCAGGGTTCTAAAACCTTGTGTCAATCCCTATATTTGATAATTTAAAAGGACATGGAATCTGCTGCTTGAGATGTTTTGCAGTTGTGTTCCTCAAAATGAAAAGACTTACTTAAACTTCCCTTATTCTGCCCTAAGACGTCAGTTGTAGCTTTGGAGCAATGTTGATTTGCAGTCATTAATTAACTAAACCAGAAAATTACCATTTCTGAGCCCCAAAACATCTGAGATTGCCTTATTAAATGAGACAAACCAACAGCTTTCCTTCTGCCCCCAGTTTTCCCGTGACACTTGAAAACAAAGCTGTCAGTCACTAGAAATCTTACACATATATAAGGAAAATTCGTACCTTCTGCCCCTTCACAATCTCCAAATGCCTCTGGTCGTATCGGTCCTTTTAATCCGATAGTCTAAAGGAAGTGAATATGCAAACAAAGGCCTTGCTCCTGCAAACACTTACATGTTTAACTTCTAAACTAAATTTGAAATTGATAGAATTACATAAATCTATGAAGCTCTTCATGTGCAGCAGTATTAGCATGCATGATGGAATGAGAAAGGCAGATGCCTCTTAGCTCCTTTGAGAGGAAGAAAAGGTAATTTACAGTGTTATGTATTGTCTTCTGTCACCAGGATCGATGTTAATCAGAATTGACCTTCAGAGAGCGGTGCCAAGAAGGAAAATGAACCATGCTCTTTGTTCTTATTTGTGTTTTGGTTGGTTGGTTGGTTTTGTGTGTGGTTTTTTCTTTGTGGTTTGGTTTGGTTTTTTGGTGGATTTTTTCTTGTGTGTGTTTGTTTGTTTTGGTTTTTGTTTGGTTTGGTTTGGCTTGGGTTTTGGTTCTTTTTGCTTGTTGGTTCTTGTTTTGCTTGTTGTTGTTGAGATTTTTTTGGGTTTATTTGTTGTTGGTCAGTTGGTTTTTTTGTCAAAACAAGATTTTATTTTGCTTAGTTTTACATTAGGAATTCAGGTTGTATATGCTCTTTCCTCTCCCCTCTATCTGCACACAGTAAGAGAACGTCACACAGTAAGAGAAACGTCACCAAAAAATAGACATTTTAGTTAAATTATGTAATTGTCTTTGCATGTACTGTAGTTAAATACTGAATGAACACAAATGAGATGTTTTTGAAAGTTCCTGTGTCATTTTCTTGACATAGATTGTTAAGAGTTCATATCCGAGGCCTCTCCTTATCTTCTGCTAAGCAACTAAATGTAGAAAGGTGCAGTAGGCAAAGGGAAAACAGATTATTTTCTTCAGAACAAAAAATGCAAAGATCTTTTAAGGAAAAGCCAAAGGTCCATCTTTTCAAATACCCAAACCAGACTGTATAGAAAACTTTGAAGGAACCAATGTGGGAAGGATGGGATGTCACCCACATGGAGGAGTTCTATTTACACAGAGTAAACAAAGATGCACCCCTTTTTTTATGACTCCAGATACAAAGCCTATGGTCAAAGCTAAAAGGATTATCAGGGAGACAACAGTGAAGCACTGAAAGCCATGTTTCTCCCAAGAATGCATAGGTATATCCGAAGTTCAGTTTAGAATTATACCCCTTTTGGTTTCAATTAGTCTGTCTTGGAGGTGAAGCATGTTCATGCCTTATTGACTTGACTGAAGAAAGCCAGGCTGTCTCCTCTTTATACAGGTTGCTTCTGCAGAGGCATTTGATTGTGATTGATTTATAATCGACCTTCCACGTGGAAAAATTAATCATATTTATCACAAAAGCAATGGAAAAATATTTATATAGCTTGTAATTGCTTACATTGTTTCTAATTGCTCACTTATGCAAAGAAGAGATTTGCATTTGTTATATTATTATCATTTTTAATAAGCCTAAGCATAAAAAATCACCAGTAAGGTCTTAAACTAATGAGATTTGTTCAAAAATAATGAGATTTCAGACATTAATAAACTGAGATTTGACCTCTGGGATATTTGTCCATGCGTACATTCAGAAATTTAAAACTGTGAAACTGAAGCCAGAAGAAAACACAAGGCTACCATGTGAATAGAAATACAAATCTTAAAATGAGTCACCGAGTGATATTGATAAGATAAAACCAAAATGGCTTTTTATATGGCTTTATGCACACTGCTGTGTTTCATCCATAGCAGGAAAAATCTTTCTTACAACCAAGAGGATACCAGATTTAATATATAATTAGCTGGTTTACAATTGAAATAATTTATTCTACTCTACATGACAGCATCATTTAAGTCTCTCTGTAGTAGCATTCCCTGGTGACAATGTTACTGCTAGGCTGGTGTCAGCATTTCAAAAAGAAAAACTTTAAAGGAAGGTTGTGACTCATTTCTGAAAGTTGCTCTAAGATAAATTGTGACAGGGGGCATATTTGCGGGTGATACAAAAAACCAGTCTACCTGTTTTGGGGACTGGAAGGCAAAGCTTTTACATAGAATAAGTGGAGCATAACATCCATCAAGGCGCTGGAAAAAAATTCGTTTTTTGTGACTGAACTGTTGGGGGTTTTTTTATTTTTTCTTTTGCTATGCATCAGTAGTCCTTGATTAAACCAGAGTGTACTCTGTGTCCTTACTTTTCATAAATATTCCTTTAGTAGTTTAATATTACCCCTCCCTCTATGTTTTCAAAATACTAGCTAAGGTCTAAATTGCACAACCGTCTGCAGCTTTGAATTTGTGTACCAGGTAGGCCAGCTCTGGTAGAAGACACACACTGAACTTCTATACACTTATTACTACCAGCAAGTGCAGGAGCCTTTTTGTCCTTTGGTCAACAGAGTATATATCTTATTAGGGATTTCATTCTATGTGCAACTATATAATATATGCTGCCTGGTTATAAAAAAAAAAAAAGAAGCAGTTCTTAAGCGATATGATCTGTTTAATGTTAATATTTTGATTTTTTCTAATGTAGTATTTGCAACATATAACACAACTTGACTGTACATTAAAAATAAAACAACAAAACCAACAACCCTTTTCTTCTACCCACCATCATTCTGGTCTCTTTAATTGACATTTCAGCAAGGCATCCAAGGGCTTTTAACTGAAGAACTCTTTTGATCCTGATACTTTATATCCAGACTTGCCCCCAACAAGGAAACTTGCTCCTTGTAGTAAGAGTGACATACATAAACAATGGTAGAAGGTAGTACCAATTTCCTTAACTCATAGTCACCTGACATAATTGGGAAACAAGAGGTTAATAACTTCACATTAGTTCTTCAAACTCTAAAACATTGTGTACAAACATTACTATAGATTTTTCTTCTGTGATTTAGAGCAGAGAGTTGATCCAATCTCCTAAATGCCTAGTTTTATAAAGGAAATGGCAAGATTTAGACAGGTATTTTTTTATCTTTCTTTGTGTCCAGGTCTGTTTATGTCAGGAAAATAATCTAGTTCAGCATAGTAACTCTATGTCATCTGACATGACTACTAGAGTGATAAAATATTGCTGTTTTCTCAGTTTCTTTTTCTAGCCGAGAACAGGATATATTTCAGTTTGAGGAACTTCTCATGTTGAATTTAAAAGAGAACTAGAAAATATTCTTTATAGAGAACCTCTGTAAATTCTGTCCAGGTTCTGCCTATTTCCTCTGCCTCAGATTATATGCCCCAGAACTCTGCATCTTTCCCTGTCAGTCTATTCATCTCAACCATGTCTGTGTGCATCTACTCAGTGGACAGTTTTAAGACATTAATCACTCCATGGCAAAAAGATTCATGAAAAGGCTAATTAATATTTTCCTTTGGTCAAAGAACTTTCAAGTCTTTTCTTGGCTTTCAAAAACCATGTATTGGAGCTCTTTGGAAGGCATCATATGTTTTAATTTTTGCTATGACATGTCTGAAGCAATTACAGACAGCACCAGAGAAATTAATCTAAGTTAAGTTTTACATATGCAATGCTGATGTTGATAACTAAGATGTGTCACCCAGGGCTTCCCTTGGTGGTCAGTGTAGAAGAACAGGTAGGTTTGGAGGATGAATCACCCAATCTATTTTAGACAAGGATTCATTAAATTTTCTAGGTACACCAAAGGGTCTACTCGTTCTACTGGAAGAGTAGGCGTAAGCGTGGCAGTGAAACTACAAGCAGCCTGGGAAGAGAGGGAAGAGAACTGAACTGCCTGTGCAGCAACAGTAGCAGTTTTACTACATACTTTCAGGAACACTACAAACTATGTTATAATGAATCATAATCTATGGAATAATTTATTTTATTCATATAATTATTTTAAACTACTAAGAATTTTGCATGAATGCTGCACGAAATGGCTGCATAAAAGCACGCCTTCCTGCTTCAGGGGTTGAAAGACTGATGCATCTTTACTGGAAAGAAAATATTAGTAAGTTTCTTAGAAAATTTTTCAAGAATGGTAGCAAAGACCCCTGCTGAACATTGATCTGAGAGCATTTTTCTTCCATCTTTACAGCCTTAGCACTGGAATTTGTATTATCCAACTTCAGATGTCTGCAGTATCGATGTCTGCATCTGAGCTAGCTCTTTAGACTTCGAGTCAAAGCAGAGTAACCATCCCAAGGTTTAAAGGTATGACTACACGAGAAAGTATGCTGTCAGCCTACAGCGGCTGACGCTGCAACATCAGACTACATTCATACATAGCTGCTCAGCCTGACACAACCCAGTTTCACCAAGTGTGGTTGTACTGGGTGGAGACACACCAAAATGTGAGGAGGTCTCCCTGTGCTAACTTGTACGGCACTCCTGGGCAGAATTTTTCCAGTGTCAAGATATTAGAATAGGTTTCCCAATATTTCCCATTGCATATTCTAAAATACAGTTTTTCTTTTTCTTTTAAATCCATACTTCACATTTTTTTCTCCGCCATCAGCATGGGATATGAGAAGGGTAATGTACCTTACCTTTCTAGTTTACATATCTTTCATATATATGGAACTTAAGCAAGTCCTTCTAAAATGCTGATTGGTGATGGGACATGAATGATGAAATTTTGGGGAGGAGGAGGAAAAAATAACTTCACACTATGGAATAATGTCTCGGGACCTAAAAAAAACCACACCAGAAGGTGAAATTGTATGTTTCGGGTTTTGGGTGACTAGCAGTGGATGAAGAAATCCAGAGTGAAGAAAGCCACATAAATGAAATTGTATGCTGAAGAGGTATTGGCCCTGGCCTTCATCAAAGAGGCACCACAGTGAGAGCCTCTTTGATGGCAGATAAGCAAATAGCATTCATGGTCTAGAAGTTAGCAACTCTAGCCTGCTTACCAGATAGTGGGCAATCAATTGGGCTGGAAAATCCACATTGAAAACAATTGTCATGCAGGTCTGCAGGATCATCAAGCATCTCCTACTTTCTTGAGATTATGAATCAGGGTGGTGCCTGGGGAACAGAGGAATCTGAAGCAGGGGATGACGAGGTTGTGGTAGGGAAATAGGTTGGACGCATCCTGAGTCTGCATCCTCTTGAATATAAACAGGTATATTTCTCCATGATGTAAACCTTGGCTGATCAAGAAAGATACAGAGTACTTAAAGGAAACATTTTTCTTTGTTTATTACTTAAGTGTGGATAGTGAAACTTTGCCTTTGCTTCCTAAATGCAGAAAGCAAAAAGAATGGCTTGAACATTTGTTTCAGCAAATGCAAGGTGACTTTGGATGGGATGACTTACTTAAAATTCACAAGTAACACATCCTATGAAGCCTAGTCTGAGTGAAATAAGCACACTGTTGTAACTGTTGCATACTTTTATTTTACGTTTTGTGAGGCCTGCTTTAAGCGATAGGGAAAGCGTGGCAGTAGATTGGCAGGTGGAGCAGGCAAACATCCGGTTAGTTACCATGGCATTGTTTGGTTAAGGGGAACATTAGATCCCCGTAAAGTTGTGTTCTTAGGAGGGCTGCTTGCTGATAGCTAGTTTTCCTATTATTGACCTTGGATACAATAATCAGATTCAAATTAGCTACATTCATTACTGAATTCTCCTCAGTTTGAGGTCAGAGTCCAAAGGCGGAGGGAGGGTTTGGAAATATACAGGAGCACAAGAATATACCTTGGAAGAAAGAGGACATACAGCACTGATGCAGGGTATTTCTGGAGGGTCCTCCTCTTGCTGCTGCACACATGATAACAACGCACACCTCTAGGAACAGATCTGCACAAAAAAAAAGGTTCCAAACCAAAATACTAACGTAGATGTAGTCTCTATATGGCCAGGACATTCTCCCTGATCTTTCCATCCCCTCATTCCCCTGTCCCAGGAGTTTACCACTTCAGGCTCTGCTCAGGGCCAGGGGAATGTGGTGCCAGAGCAGCAAAGTGACAGGAACAATGTTGCCTGCAGTAAGTCACAAAGGACAAAGAAAGGACAAGGCAGATTGGGCTGCCTGGAGTTAGATACGAGGTTCATGGATAACTGGGGCAGCTACGAATGAAGAGGGAGCTGGGAGCTAGAATTGTGGTCCCTAAAGACTAGACTGTTGTACAAGGACAGGTGCTCAAGCTTTAAACGCAAGTGTTTTTACAGAAAGTTTTGTTACTCAGTCAGAATTGTCATTACAATGCAAACCCATTCTTATTCTAAGGAAACTGCTGGGGTTTGATCGCTTTAAACTGTAGTATATAAGCACTCAGTGTAGTGGGAATGTACTCTGCAGTTTTACATTCTCAGGGAAAGCAGCTGAAGTGGTACTGTAGACAGCTTAGCAGGAAGATAATTTTGCCATTTAAATATGTTTATTGCAAGCAAACAAACAAAAATCAGTGACTGATCACACGTACATCACCAGGGATTGATCAGTGCTCTGTTGTTTTGTCAGATTAATGGACTAAACCTGTCAATGTACTCCTAGGGTGTGTCTTTCCTCAGAGAGACAGTATGGTTTCCATACAGGGAGTCAAATTTTTTGCCAGTTTCCCTGGCTGGGTTGTCAAGCTGGTAGAGAGGTTGGCAATAGCTGCTATTTGCAGAGTAGACCAGGAATTACAGCTCTGCAGCCGTGGACATTTGAGAAATTCCAAGGAGGAATGTGAGCCCGAGGGAAGGCTTGTTTCTTTTGCTCCACGACTCCTAAACTTTGTTGTCTGAGGAGCTGATTGATAACAGATGCACCTATCTGCCTTTCTGTTCTTCTTGAAGTACATTGTTTTCAGCAACAGGATTTTTCCTGTGATTGCCCCAGGATGTTGTCCCTCTACTGGGTATGCTCCTGGTCAGCATTCTCGGTGGAATAGAGGCTCTGGAAGTGTATTATCCCTTGTTTAACTCCTTTTTCTCTTTAATCAGCATCAGTCCTTCAGCAGTTATGGAGGCTGTTTTTTTCTAGGACCCTCTGTCGAAGGACAGATTGTTAGATTTCTTTGGTAACAGTGAGGAGAAAGAATTTGGAAATTCTGGAGGCTTCTTTCCCTGCAGGAAGGTCCTTCAGATATGAGACAGAAGGGCTGTCTGCTTCCAGGTAACTAGCATTTCTGCAGGGATGCTAAACTGCTAAAGACTGCATGTGAGTCCTATGGAAGGGGGAATTGATAGAAGGAATCTTTATTAAAGTATGAGCACTGGAACAGTGTAGTCAGTGTTAAACTTAGTACAGAAACTAGTGGTTATGATCACCATAATGTCCCCAGCAATGACAAAGGCCCAGGTACACACAGTTGCAGGTTCTCAACCACACTACTAGGAAGATCCAAGGACACATCTTCATGGAATGAAGATAAGAAAGAACAGGGCAACCTAAGAAAATTATGTGGAGGGATAAAAAAGGATCCAGGAGGATAAAAAAGTCTTTTTTTTCTATGGGTAAAATACATATTCTGAGAAAATGAGAGTTTTTACCTAGTCTGAAAGCCAAAGAAAAGCAAACTACCATTAAAAGCCTGTTCCTCTGTTATGCTAAGCCACAGAAGAAAGGGCTGTTCCTTTTAAGAGAATAAAAAGTCAAGTTCAAGCATTACCACAAAGGAATAAGCATACCTTTCAGAGTAAAATGCAATAGGACATCCTTGAGCTTCTGTCCCCTTTCCTTGATGTACTCATCTTGACTTTTTGGGAATCTCTCTCTAATCTCACCCTGTTTCAAAGAACCTCTGTCTCTCCACACTGACACCTGCCCTGCCTCAATGTTCTGCTCTCTGCTTGCTCTTCAGACACAAGTAGGTCTTTTGTTCCATTTTAAGTGTGAGTTCTTTGCAGGAATTATGTTATTCAGGCGGCATAAAAGCTGAGTTTTCATATCACTTTGGAGGTGGAAATATGGATAAATATTACAAAAAGTAATTGTGGTAGAGTATGTACGTTTTTATTACACGTTCAAGAGAATAAGTAAAAAGCAACTCAACGCTATGGCATCACTGTGGAGGTTGAAGAGCACAGCATATTCTCTGCAATTTCCTCTCATATGCTTCCCATGATGATATATTGATTAAAAGCAAATAGATTTATGATTAATAATCAGTCTGTCTGTAGGTCAGAGAAAAATAAATGGTATGCCCTTCCAAGACCTGCTGTACCAGAGCAATCAGACGTACAAAACATTCCTAAACTTGAATAGGGCCTTTGGCTTCTAGAATTACACCCAGCTTTAATAGAAACTGCAGCTAATAATGGGTTCTCATGTAATACAACAGAATTGCTTGAGTGGGATTGTTTATTCCCAATCCTACCAAAAGCTCTGGGTGAGCCCAGTTTAGTCAGGTGTTAAATATGATTAACTTCAGTGGCTTTGAGTGGCTTAACATTTTATTTCCAACACCTAGTTTCTTACAGTGCCACAATACATGAGGCACTCTGAAGATAATACAGCTGTTGATTTTTTTTTTAAATGATACAAGTTCATTTAATGGAAAAACACCAGTACCAAAAAAAAAAAAAAGTATGTATGATTATTATCAGTGTGCAAGAAAATGTATATAATGTGAATAATACAAAAGTAGCATTCTTTGTATGAGACTAAGGTTGTTAATTTTGCCATATAATTCCAACTGATAATAGGGGGACTATCCAAGCAAGGTTGAAACCATGCTAAAAATATGTCTGCCCACAGCTTAGGTGCTACATTGGTTCAGAAATCAGTAGAGACAACAAATTCCTTATCCTCTGGATCTCATGCTAAATTTCAGGAAGTCACAACTGGCTCCCTTACAACACCTTCAGCCTGTCAGTTAAACAGCAGCAGACTATCTTCCTGTCAACCCTAACTCCAACAGGACTGCTTTCAAGAAACGGCAAAGCTGGTGCACAAATCCGATGCTCTGAGCATTGGGTCCATTTAGCTCTTTTGAGGCATGTTTCTCCTGGTGCTGATTTAACACAGTATGTGAGACTTTATGTCTACAAGGTATTTATGTCTGTCAGGAACACACCTTAGACCAGCCGCTGAGCATTCCTGCATTTTCTGCATCAATGCAGTATTAGTAGCAGATAGGCATCTCACTAGGATTGAAGGCTCAGGGTCTGCAGTCCCTGGTACAGCACAGCCACACATTGATCTGCTTGAACTCGGGCAGTTAGAAACACGTGTCAAATGCTCTGTGCCAGGAGTTGAGATCATCTGTTTTGAAAAAAAGGGATATACCACTCCCTTATTTTCTATCAACAAGGATGATGGTGCAAGGTGGCCTCTGCTGCACAAGAGAGTGTAGTGACAAAGAGATCTACTGCAGTGTACCCACCCAGAGTACCAAATGGTTGAGTTGTTTTGAGCTGCTGAACAGTGTGGGGTCATATTTTGTCAGACCGTTTCCAAGACAGGGTGTACGTTGAGTTTTCTTTGTGTCCTGACTTCTAACAGGAAGCAATAGTGTTTTGCTTCAGGAGTAGTTTGTCTTTAGAGTCCTTCTTGTGGGTTTCTGATTCCTGGAACTGGGAAGACACGTACATCTTCCATCAGTCTGTTATGCAAGGTTATTCTAAAGGAAAAGCAGAGAAGGGTAGCAATAATCCCATTAACTCCAGCAGGATTAAGTAATTATGGCTGTCAGTGTGCAGTCCCAGAACTTGCCTCTACTCTGGGATACCCTTGCACAATATACCATTATCCTCAGGGTGTCAGCTTTAGCCACCTTTTATTTTGTACCTGTCAAAATGTTTTTTTTTTTTTTTTTGTTCTAGTAAACTGAAACCTTAGTTAGAAAAAGTAGACGGGTTCATGTCTTAATGTCTGATCTTTCTTATGTCTCATCTAAAAATTTTTAAATGCTCTGCCTAAATTACTTGAATCAAGAAGGTAAGCTTCTTGACTGCATACGCTGGGATTGCTTTCTTTAATATTAGCAGGGTCTTGTTGTTGTTGTTATATTATAGCGGATCTTTCAGAAAGACTTAAGCTTCAAATTCTCTCACTAAGAAAGATATCTGAGTTTGCTATTTTCATGCAGAAATTGTCCCATAGGATAGAATCATTGGATTTGGATTGGTTACAAGATTACAAAGAAGGAACCTCCTACCAGGATCACAGTGCTGCAAAATATTTGCATTCCTAAGATGTGTAGAGGGCCTAGGTGGAGCTTTTACCAAGTGTTAAGCCACTTCTGAAGTCTCTAACTCTGATGCTGCCTTTGGGAAGACTGTTGGTTCAGTTCTTGCTCTATCAGGGACTTGAGCGTCCGGCAGCACAGTATGGGATTACTTGCTTACCATGCGGCTGCAGGCACACGGTGCTTGAATATGCATTGCCTGCCTGCAAGTGTTGTTTCTCCAAGTCTGTTGTGTGTGTACATAGCTTTACAACTCACTTTTCACAGCAAGATAGTAAGTTCTGAGGACTTTGTGATTCAGGCAAACTGAAAGGGAAGAGCAGACACTTACAGCGGTATATAAATATGCAGAAGGCATGGTGCTGAACTGCACCCGAAGGTTACACTTTGGGCAATAACTCACCAGTTATAAAACTGATAACGTGCAATACTGCTATAAAGCTCTCCCACCAAGTGGATGTACAGATAGAAGAATCAAAGCAGGTAAGCAGCCTTATCCCTGTTAATGCAATCATAATTAGAAAAAGGCAATACTTTCGTGTTATGTATTTATGCATTCAATATATATGTTCTTGTAGTAATGACTTCTGGGTAGGTTTCTCAAGGATGATATTTTTTTAAATAAGGAGCACATTTAGAAATATATTGTGCAATAAATACAATGTTGTGACCGAAGAATTTTAATAGCAGAAGTTATCCATTTATTCTGCTGTTTTACTTGGTTTCAAGTTGTATCTTTTCAAATGTCACAAAAGGGAATTCAGGACACCTGGCTACAGCTGGGAGGTTTATTAGCATTCCTCAGCGTGGCACACTCTGTGCTGTGTGTCACGTAACATGGGAACAACATAATAACTTACAGATCACCCCCCCTAGCTATGTTGCAGCTTCCTTTGGCCCTGCTCAGTAGTTTTTTTGGTGTTCCTTTTGCTGCACTAGGCTAATAAAGGCCTCCTAGAACTATTTACAAATTGCAGTACTGTACATTACAATATAATTAGACAAGACTAAATTAAAATGGTCTTGTGAGATGATAAAGATGTAGATAAAGATAAGATACTTATCTTCTTTGGTGCTTATTTATTGTCTCAGGATGCAGCACAACTTCCTGCTGTAGATTATGATAAAATAACTTATTGTATTAGAGATAAACTTATAGGAACATCACATCAGTGAAAAAAAACCCCAAAGCTTTAGAATGCTATAAAAGTTTTTGCACAAGAGGGTTACCAGGTTAGCAGTATTGATTTCCAAATCAGTATAGCATAGCAATTGTAGTACACCAGGCTGTGTGCAGTCAAGATTTTAGCACGGTTTAGACCTGTTTATACTGGTTTAGCCATCAGCAGGGCAGCAGACTGCTGTTTCCTTCCCAGCATCGCTGGAACAGACGAAGATACGTTGTTCTCCTTGCTTGTCGCTATCTAGCAGCAGGTCACTCCACCCACATCTGTTGTGTAGGTGCTCCTTGGCTTGCCCCTTGGACACTTCACTAGAGGTTGTTTGCCAGCCTTGCTTGCACCAAGGGACCTGATTTGGAGCAGGCTGGCACAACTGTGGGTGGAAATGGCCTTTTGCAAAAGGTCAGTGGTGGAGAGCTGGGGAGTAGTAACAACTGAATGGAGCAACTGTCTGCAAACGTAATTTGTGCCTGTGATCTAAATGTATAGTCATAAACAAAACAGATAAAAATAGTTTTAAGTGAATAAAAGAGAAACCACACACAAAAATTGAACTTCAGTTACTATCACTTAAGTCTGAAGAGCTTTTGTATGTAGGAAAGGGCTCTTGAAGGGGATTTTACTGGATTTGGCCTGCTGAAAGCTGAGCTCTGCAGTGGTCAAAGCACAGCACTTAGATCTGCTTTTTTATACATGAGCAGTCTGAGCTGGTAAATAAAATTTCCCATATTCTGGGGCTTTCCTCTATCTTTTATTTTCAATATTGTTGCCCACATAGATGTGCAGAACTTCTCTACTAGCTCCTTTCTCTGTGAAAGTGTATTACTTGCCCTGCTGCCTGACCAGCACGTGCTATGGACACTGCATGTTGTTTGCTCATCAGTAATTTACCAAATTTACTCCTCTATTTTCAGTTCATCCAGAATTGGTGTAACCACCAGCTAGATTTCAGGCATTAAGCTCTACTGAAACATCTTTTTGACACTGGATGGCTTTTTCTACTATTTCAGAGACCTGACTTACGTTTAATTAAATGTGAATTATGGACAGACAGAAATAAATTAATTTGTAATGTCACTGAGTTCAGCTTATGTCTTTGTCTTCTTTCCATCAAAGTCATATCAAGGTGAGTTTGACATTTGGCTTCCTTCCTCCCCTTTAATGTGTTCTGGGAGGGATAAGGATGACACGTGGTATCAATATTTAAGTGTTATCAAGGAAAAGAGATTACACACTAAAGAAAGTATGCAATTTTATCAGACTTTAGAACAGGTATCATATTACTTACATGGTGCCAAAACCATTTTTTTTTCTTTATGAATTTAAGTCAGATACAGTCTAGGATGTTGGAAATGAGAAAAAAAAAAAAAAAGAATGCACTTAATAAAGGCAGAAAATACACTTATACATACACAGCAGATGATTCTCATCTGTGGGTGTTCGAGTAGAACAACGTTCATATGCAGGAAGTCCTAAAGGCAGGGAAAATCTTTCTTTCAGTAGGGTTGTACAGTATGGACCTATTAATATTTTTTTCTTTTTAATTTAGAAATCACCTCCTCTGGATTCTGACAATTTTTAAACTACAGTTTCATATGTTTAGGAAATGATGCCTAACTCACAGAGAAATTACTTTTAACAAAGACTCATATTCTGACTCCTGAAATGTGATCCTGATCTCTATTAATTTCTGTATTAATAAATCAAATCAACTGCAGTTTTTCTGATGTGATTTGGAGATTTCCCTTGAATATCGTACAGGGTATGAAAACTCCCAAGACCAGTATTTTGCATATTGTTCAGATCATCCATCCTCTAACCTTATTTAGAAACTACCGGGAATTGTATCTATTATATTGTCAAAGGGTATTTCTCTGTGATTGCAAGGCTCAGAAAACAGGGCTTAGGTGCTAACACTGTTTACCTACCCATCTTTTGAACCCATGAGTTCATTTCAGTTACATTTATTACAGAAATAGAAAACTTCAGGCTGTGTAATTCCTCCAAGTTTCATGAAACATAACAGCTCAGTAACGACTACTTCCTTCAAATTACTGCCATGATGGAAAGGCTACTGCCTGAGATAAAAGGTTTTTTATTATGCTTAGTTTATTGGCAGCAAGCACATGCCTAGCTCAAAAACAGACACATCCCCTTGGTTCTCACCTGGCTGGTAGCTTGGCGGCAGGAGGAGGGAGCTGTGGACTCTGTGGGAAGGGAAGATTGATAAAGGGCAGGGAGCCTGTGCCGTGGACACCAGGAAAGGACAAAGAATGGGACACGGATGCAAAGAAGTCAGAGCTTCAATTCTGCCACTTCTTAACAGCACAACTTGATCTGTACCTGGGAGTGACTTGAGTCAAAAGCAACACATCAAAATGGAGCAGACTGAAGTAAGCTGGGCACCCAGACCATGGCCCTGCAGAATCGAACACAACAGTTTCAGATTGAGGAAGATGAGAGATGAAAGCTCAAGTTCTTGTAAAGCCTCATCATGCTAAGGAGATGGGTTTTTTTATGTGCTAACTCTGTAAAATTACATTATAATCTGTTGGTAAATGCTCTGCTGGAGAGTAGAGCTGGGTACAAGGTGACAGGGTAATTGTGGCTTCAGAACTGTTATCAGTTTGTTAATCCTGTTGAGATCCATACTGCCTTCTTCATCTTCTGCCACCAGCAGAAGGGAAAGAGAAAATGAACAGTGACTTCTTCCAGACAGTCCTAACTTCAGGGATTTGGTAGTTTCCCCATACAGAGTAGGAGATGAGAGCCATGACAAAGCAATTAGCCTAGTAAAATGCATCCCACTTCCTTCTCATTCTTACCTCAGAGCTTTCCTATAGGTATTGGCCTGACCCTGGCCAGCAGCTAAACACCCACCCAGCTGCTCATTTACTCCCGCTGAAGAGGGATGGAGGAGAGAATTGAAAGGGCAAAAGCGAGAAAAACACATAGGTCAAGATAAAGACAGTTCCGTAAGTCAAGGAGAAAAAAAAAAAAGAAAAAAAAAAGAAAAGAAAAAAAGAAAAAGAACCAAGTGATGGAAAGGCACTCACTCACCACCGCCCACCAGCAGACGGATGCCCAGCCAGTCTACAAGCAATGCCAACTTTGCAAAAACTCCTGCTTAGTTTTATTGCTAAGTATGATGTTACACAGCATGCAATATCTCTTTGGTCAGCTCATGTCAGCCTACTTGCTGCGGGGGCAGAGTGAGAAACAGAGAAGGCCTTGATACTGTGCTAACACTGGTCAGCAATAGCTAAAATGCTGGTGCATTATCAACACTCTTTTGGTCACAAGTCTAAAACACAACAGCATATGGACTGCTGTGAAGAAAATGAACCCCATCCCAACCAGGCACAATACACTGCTGAAGCCTACAGGGAACCAAGGGCACTTTATCCTTCAAACAAGCACTAATATGGCAGTATTCAGCTTAGGTGCATTCATTTAATACTTTGATTGCCTTCATTCTGCAGATTGTCTATGTGTAAAATTGGAGTGAGAACAAGACAGAAGCTGGAGATAAGAACTCTCACCAGCAGCAAGAGCATTCACATTCTGTAGGAAGAGCAGCTAGGGATTGAGCAGCTGATTGTCTGGAGATGCATCATCACCATACTTCCCTTGCATCAATTCTTGTTTCTGCATCTTCTGTGAGGCCAAACTCATAGTCATCTTCTGCTTGATACTTCATCCAGCCAGAAGCACTGTAGGGGTTTGACAATAAAAAATTTGAGGTCTGGTGGCAAGAGTTTAAAAAGTATTTTTGCTTCAACAGTCAGTACTCAGTCTTTCGTGTATATGGCATTAATGACAGGTATTTGTCTCCAGATATCTTAGTGGGTTTTTGAGTTGTAGTGGTAAGATCACAGCCTGAAGTATAAAAATATTTTGATTATTTTTTTTTTTCAAGCTGACTATTTGTCTGACTAGCCAAATAGACAGAGCTGGTAAAGCTAACTGATAGGTTTAGTAAGACTTTAATCCAAAAGTTTTCCTAAAGATGGGGAAATATTCTGCCTTGCATTACAGATAGAAAACCTGGTCCCAAAAGAAATAAAACCAGGCAGGACAATGGAACTCCTGGTTCCTGCTCTCGTTAGACCATCTGGCTTTCTTTTAAAATCCAGAGTTGCTCAATTTCTTCAGCATAGTGAGTCAGCAGCTGATGCTGTCATTTCCTATTTGGCTGTAAATACAGTTCTGGAATCTAGATAATTTAGGATTTTGGCACTGAGGCACAGACAGAGTTAGGAGATAATAAAATTAGAGTGGAAATAAGAAAACCAAAACTTCAGTAACATGTTGAGGCTCTCAGCATACGATTTCTTCTTAGGTTTTCCTAAATCTAAATGCACCAGAGTTTCACAAAGCTCAAAATCATTCACAGGCAGGAGAGATTCAGCTCTTGGATCACTCATTTCTTTTGTTAGTAAATCTTCTCAGCTTCTAACAAACTGTGTTGTAGTGAATTTCTGAGCTGGAAGTGGTATGTAATAGCCACAAATGGCACAGTATTAATTGTGTCTTTTGGATCAGTTTGGTTTTTATCATTTATCATTCCCCAATCATTTATTGTCCCAGCTAACAAATCCAAAAGTATTTAGACTCTCCTCACAGAATCATAAGAATGGCTGCAGTAGGTGAGACCAGAAGCCCATCTAGTACACCATGAAAGAGTATACAAGAAGGGCAAGGAGATAGCAATAATCCCTTCTGGGTGCCTTCCCAGCTTTCAGTAACCTGACTCCTGCAGACTTACTAAAACAGAGGAAGTATTCTGTGTTTGATAGCTGTTAATGTGTTGGTAGCCCCTCATCTTGCCATCTCACATTTCTGAATTTTGGTTATCCAAAAGCCTGAACATTACTGTAATCCCACTGTATGGATTTTGAGACATTTGAGACACAGGGTAACTAGAACTGAAAGCAATACACAAGTAGTGCACCATAGTTACCTGCAGTACTATAGAAGTGTGTTATATGCTTTGTTTTCTTATCCTTTTTCTAAAGAAGTTTACCTTTCTTGTCCTGTTAACTACTTCTGAGCACTGAACTTCTGTTCAGAGAGCTACTCATAGTGACTTCAAGACATTTTCCTGACTGATACTAGCTTTTAGAGTTCATCATCATGTCTGGATATTTTTACCCTACTGTGCATTATGCTGCACTTTCCAACGACCACTCACATGGTGTCCTGGGAGCCTCCTGCAATACTTTGCAATCAGCTTTAGATCTGAATTATTAGATATGTTCTTCAAACGTTGTCACACTGTCACTCATTCAATTTTTCAGTTCAATTATGAACCGTGAACAGCTCAGCTTTAAGTACAACTCCTCGTGGGATAACCCTTCTGTCACAAAAACTCATGGTTTACTTCTGTCTTTTGGTTTTTGCCTTTTAACTGGTTAGTGTATGAAATGAGGCTACTTATGTCACAGAGAATAACAGTGTCATAGAAAAATGGAGGTGGAAAGAAAGACAAGAAATCTAATTTCTAGCTATTCTCCTCATCATGTTAATGCTACCTTACCTACAGAATTTCTGACAGAGGTTTATCTAACCTTTTTGTAAAACTATCTAATGAGTTTAAATTTAGTCTAATGATCACACATTATCTCCAGACAACTTGTTATCACTCAAAGGCTTTCCTGTATATAAAACTCACGTAGTACAAGGGAAGTTTGTTATTTCTTGTCCTATGTCTCCTATGCAAAGATGACTTATTAAATATTTATTGTGAACATTTACTGTTGAAAACACTTCTAATAGGGCATGACAATTTATTTGTCTAGGAGGAACACTAAAGTTACATATATATAAAAATTATATATTTTCTATAAGCTTGTCATGGAATACTGTTCTGTAGCCATAGCTTGTCTTTAGGATGGATTCTGCCAAGAGAGTGATATAAAACTTATTATATCCAATGGAAAACCTAACAGTAGAAGTTGTTACAGCTTAGGTTAAGTGTTTAGCACAGTTCTGTTTCTTCTGGGGGAATGGATTTAACTTCAGAACACTATCAGACAGTGCAGTTTTACTGTATTCTCCTTTAAATGCTTCAAGGATAATTAAAGAAACATCTTTCTTTTTTCATTACATGTGACAGTCTTTCCCCATTCATTGAAAAAGATCAGTGGATTCTACAGGGAAGTTTAGAATTTTAGCTTCTGAAAACTTTTAACAACTTGCAAGGAAATAGAGTAGGTGGAATATGGTGGTGTCAGAATGAGGATGCCAACAATGCAGGTAGTCTGAAACAATGTATGCCAACCAAGCCAAGGAAACTCAGTTACATTGCCTGTGCAGCTTCAAAGTATGAAATTTTGGGCTGCCATATTCAGAAAAGAGTCTGTGCTTTCTCCATAATTACAGGCAACTTCTGTTTCACTATTTTTTTTTTAGAATTCAAGGCTTTCTCTAAATGTCTGCTTTGGACGTATTTGATGGCCCTCTAAACCAGTTGCCATGCTGGTTCTCAGATGTGAACACAATAGCATTCATTACTAGAATCCTCTGGCTTTTTGTGTTTGCTTCTTTTTCTGACAAACTGAAGCCAGCCTTCTATACCCCACATATAATAAGCTCATGTATCTTGCTTCAGGAGTGTAGGGAGTAAGTGAATACGCAAAGAAAGACATAGATGTGGTTACACTAGTTGATCAGCAATAAGGTTGAGTTGTAGTTGTGCAATGGTGAACTGTGGCACACCATGCAGTGCAGAATCATTTCACTTTTACTTTGCTGTGTCCCACTGTTTTTTAGTTGCTGAAATGCTGAATTCCCTTGGTTTTGTCAGGTAACTGTTCAACCTTGTCAGCCTGTATAGAAAAGGTAGGGAATAGTTTTTTGTGAGTTTGTGAGGGTTTTCTTTTTCTCAGGAAAAAAAATATGGCGAAAAGCAGTATAGCCTATTTTGAGACCAGGTTCTTGGATTATACTCAAGAAAAGCAGCACAAGGCTTCTATTTTAGTACAATTTGGATTATGGTACTATAAAAATTAATTAAAAATAACAAAACAGAGATAGCCAAATAATTATATCATGAGAGCAGAACTCAGGACTTCCATCTTGCATTCCTAGCATACTCTCTAGATTTACTGTAAAGTCTTGATAGAGCCCCTCAGTTATGTACTTTATTTTCTAAACCTATAGAAAATAAGGGTAATGCTTTTATTATAGGTGCTCAGAGTTAATTGACATAAAAGATGCAAAAATTCTGAGGTTTACTGAGAATGATAATGTAGGAACTTACAGCCACTTGAAGACGTTCTAATCTATTCTTTGTAGAAATCCTCTGTCCCACTTTCATTAGGCTCTTCACACTCTGCCACTAATATATTTTAAAACCGCAAGTACATTTCTGTATTCTTTGGAATAGAACTGTTACTTTTTCTCTGCTTCTGTAGAGATGATAATACTGTTCACGTGAGACCTCTAGTCATTCTGAATTTTCTCTTCTTTTAATTCCTCAGACTTCTGAGATGTATCCTTCCACACTTAAGTGCAGCAGCAGCAGCTAAAATGTGACTGACATAAGTAAACACTCTTTGTATATGTTTGTTAATGCCCCACTCGAGATCTGCTGCAAAAGTGCCGTCTTGATCCCTAAGAATCAAAAATTCCCTACTGGATTAATAAGTAAAAGCTTACGAAGAGAGTAAATTGAGAAAAGGTGCAACTATTTCCAGATGTGGCCTAGAAAAAAAAAAAACCCACCTATTTTTTAGTCTCACTAATACTAATGAAGAGAGAAGTGTAACAGATTGCCTACAACAGAAATTACAACTTTCCAAGCCAAGGAATGAAGTTAAGACAAGCTGGAAAGAAAATAAACCAGTGTATTTTATGCACAAGGCAATCTGCAAGGAAGAAAAATGGTCTCTGTGTGTCACTTTCTCGATGTTGAAGTGTTAAAGACCAAATTCTTTTCTATATTCATTGGTGGGGCTGCTCTGACTTCCTGCATCAACACAGTTAACAAATGATAGGGCATTGCATATTAAAAATGTTACAGTCGTTTATCTTCTGACTAGAGGTGGATAGTACAACTAAAAAAATACTTGTAAAAAAATGTGGACAGTATTAAATATGTACTACTGGTATCACAACCGTTCTACTAACATGGAAGAGCAATGAAAATGTCACAATACTGTTTTGCCTCTTTCTCTCATCCCATTTGCTGATGCTCAAAGATTCAGCTCCGTAAATGCCTGATGCTGCTCCTTCTCTGGGAACCACCCGGCGATGCCAGGCAGTTGTTCCCCGGCAGGCCTGATAGCATGTGCCCACATAAAGAGTTTTCTCCATCTTTACGAAGTAGAATCCTACCATGTGCTCCAACCTCAAGAAAAAATACCTCAAGAACGTCAAGAAGAAAATGTGCCCGTTTCCATCTTTTAATCATGAATCAATAAAACTTTTGCATCAAATGAGAAGGTAGCTTCATTCTTCCCAGTCTTTCCTAGCTGGCCTACACAAGATGCTGCTTAGTTGATTCTACACTTTGAATGGCTTTTATGTGTCTGACATAAAGGTTTAGAAACTAAAAGAAGGGCTGTGTCACAAGAGAAGGAACAGATCATGTTCCATGTTTTCCATTACCAGCTTTGTACAAGTCCAGCTTTCGATGGATGGGCTCACAAGGGGAATGAGTGGAGCATGGCTTGGTTAGTCCAGCAAAATAAAGGCCATCCAGGGATGAGATTGCTGTCTATAAATAATTTAGGCAGAGGATATGCTTAGGAGAGCAGGAAAGGCTACTTCAGGACAGTATTTGAACAGGAAGAAAAGATGGATGTGGACTGGTCACAGGAAAATGTAGGTTTGAAATGTTAAAAAGGCTTCCAGCTGTTAGAGAGGTTTCTCTCGGACAGCCTCCCAGTAGCTGCAGCAAGGGCCAAAACATTTACTGTCAAAGCATGATCAGTTTACAGAAGAAAGGATAAAATGGCTGCTTGCAACACTAGGGAGCTGGGTACAGTACACAGCAGAGGGAAATCAAGCTGCCTTGGCTTCCAAACGCCAGCCTAGCTGGGCTTCTGTAGTTGGGGCCGAGGTTGGCCCTCTCTCACTAGCACTACGGACACACAGTGAATTATAGTAAAAGATGGTCTTGTCATTACATGGTGGAAATGAAAGAACAGGGTAAAAATGCTTAGTGATGAAAATGGGCAATACCAGCTTTTCTTTTTTTTTTAATCAGAGAGGGCAATGGGAACTACTTGTAGAGTTTATTATTACCAACAAGGTAGTCCTGATTCCTAGTGACTTTAAGACTGCATGAATACATCTGGGTAGCATAACCCAGCTACATGTTTGTCTTTGAAAGTCTGTGTCTCTTTCTTCTGGGTGTTGTCTTCGATTATTAGGTGAGCCAAGATGGGAACGCTTTGCAAAATTTAAACGGTTAGCTCTACTTTAGCAAATGACTTTAATGTTGACACTGAAAGATCAGTGGTCTTCTCACCTGCATTTAGGAAATTTGCCAACTCATGTTCAGGTCTTCTTCAGAAAGATCTGTATCTGCAACTGCAGATAAAAGCACTTAAGAGTTCTCTGGGAAGTATTACTTTGGTAAAGATGTGATGAAGTTTTCTGAGAATTTTGGTTGTTAGCTACCTGGAACATGGGAATTTCTGAATCATCTATTGCCTTCTGGAAGAAATAATCACTAAAAAATGGTTACACTCCTTCTGCTATTGCTTGAGAAACAAACTTCTGGTTAGGACCTCATGACTTAGCTATGCACCAGTAATCATATGTAGTATCTTCCCTTGTAGTGCAGCTGACCCCTCCCTTTGCTTTGTCAGCGATGACAGCTTCTCATCAGCTCATCTACTCCTCCCATAGTGGAAAAACTTTTCCATTTAAGTAACTAATGCTGGTTGGCAGGTGATGAACCAAAATGAGTTCTTTATATGGACAGCCTCCATTTTTACTCTTCCCTTCTCTAATTTTGTTGTTTCATTCACTTGCTGCTGACTGTTATGAACTAAGGTGGAATAACAAGGTGGGGATTATTACTTGCTTCTATGAGAGGATGTATATAACCTTGGTATCTGGTTAGCTCTGCAGTGTTTCCATAATGCAAATACGCTTGCAGAAAGCATTGTTTTTAACAAAGAAATGCCTGAATAAGACTGGAACATGATTTAAAAACACCTAAATATTTCTGTGATCTCAAAATCCTTAAAATAAAAGCTGAAAGTAGCATCGCTCTGTCCAAAAACTCGCTGTGCTTGGGGCTGAAGAGCCATGGCTTTGCTACAGTAACCAACCAAAAAGCCCCATCGATGAGCCTGGGTTCCTGTCTGTGCGCAAACTCCACCATCTGCTCTTACGATTCTTACCACGAAAAACGAGTTTTATTTAGCAGCGCCCGGCTACTTCTACCCACTTTTTGAGCGTTCATCCGCCTTTCTAACACGGACCCGCAGCGACACAAAAGTGCCGCCGCCGCGCAGGTCGCCTCCATCTATTCCGCTCCTCGTTCGGCCCCAAACGCGCACGGGCCTATAGCGCAGCCCCGCCGGGTCAGCACAGCCGGAGCCGAGACGGGACTACCGCTCGCCCCGTCGAGCTGTTTGCTCCTGGGGCCGGGTCCACCCCCCCGCGCTGCCGCTCTGCCCCAAGCCCGCAACCCCACCGGGCCCAGGCCACGCTCCTGCGGGCGTCAGGCGCGGAGTCCTCAAAGTCCCACCCGCGCCCGCAGACTCCCGGAGCTGCCGGCGACGACCCGCGGCCAAGCCACTGCGGGG
>JAAGNO010023298.1:0-20476 GCA_033439905.1 Ceryle rudis | reverse complement strand
CCTGTACTCAGCACTGGCGAGGCCACACCCTGAGTACTGTGTTCTGTTCTGGGCCCCTCAGTACAAGAAAGACATTGCGGTGCTGGAGCAGGTCCAGAGAAGATCAACTAAACTGCTGAAGGGCACGGAGAACAAGTCTTATGAGGAGGATCTGAGGGAACTGAGTCTATTTAGCCTGAAGTAAAGGAGACTGAGGGGAGACCTTATCACTCACTACAACTACCTGAAAAGGACATTGTAGAGAGGTAGGAGCTGGTCTCTTCTCACAATCAACTAGTGATAGAACAAGAGGGAATGGCCTCAACCTGTATCAGGGGAGGTTTAAACTGGACATTAGGAAAAATTTTTTCACTGAAAGCATTGTTAATCATTGGAACAGGAGGCCCAGGGAGGTGGTTGAGTCACCATCCCTGGATGTGATTAAAAGCTGTATAGATATGGTGCCTGGGGATATGGCTTAGTGTGAACTTGGTAGAGTAGGGTTAATGGTTGGACTCAATGATCTTAAAGGTCTTTTCCAACCTAGATGATTCTATGATTCTATCTAGGTCAGCTGGCTGGGAGCATCCATGTCTTGCTACAAGATTCCTCAGCCACCAAACTGGGGTGACCATGCACAAGCTTCCTCCCAGAAACCATGGAAATGAAATTTTTTTCTGCAGAAACTATACCTGGGAATCACATGACAGAGGAAGACCACCAACATTGTTCCAGGGAGAAGTATTAGCAGCCTAACAGTCATACTCCAGCTCCCACATGTGACTAAATTTCCTTGCATGGACTTATGCAGGTTGCCCAAAGGCTGCATTCAGAAGCCCAATCCAAGCACTCAAATGGTTTTAGGCATCAAAAAGAGATTCAGACTACCTTATTTCTGGGGCAGTATGTCTCCTGTCTCCGTATTCAGCTAGAGAAGGGAAACATGCACTATATGCACAGCCTCATTTCTGTGCTTCCTACACCACAGGAGACAGAGAACAGCCCCTCAGAACAGGCTGTCTAAATCTCTCATCGCCCCTATAATGGGACATGTCACACGGGGTACCTAACTCCATGCACAGCAGGCTGTCTGGTGGCAACCTGCAATAACCGCAGTGCCTCTCAGCACCAGTGTGGCATGGGAGCCTCATTAAGTATATGGGTAGAAGTCTTCCTTTGATACTTATGTAACTTTTTGTATTACCTTCTGAAAAAGAGAGATTGTCTCTTTTCTCTTTCATATTTTTCACATGCTGGATGTTGAAGCGAAAAAAAAGGACTGCAAGTAGTTAAATAATTGCTCAGATGTGTATCCCATTTATTTCCAACATATAAAAATGCAGACTGAAGGATGCTATGCTCAGCAGAAGGCTATTTTCCTCCAGCAACTACTGGCTACTTTGGAGGCAAGGGGTCAGGCACTTGATTAGATGAATTACAACTTAAAGTCCCCTAGTATAAACTATGTCATGCCCCAGGCTTCTCAAAACAAGGCACTCTATTTTAACTCATAATGGGTAGCTGGATTCAGTAAATGGCCTAATCAAAGCAACATAAATATTTATGGGAGAATTTTTCTAATTAAGGTATAAGGTTGTTTAGATGTTATCAGTTAGAAAGGGCTTTCCCAACAAGAAAATGGCTGTTAGGAGACATTAGGAAATGGTTAAACTCTGAGGGATTAAAAGGTCATTGAAGTGGCAACATACAGAGTCTATTATGGTTGAAATTTAGCTTGTATTCATGTCTTCTGACATGTCTTCTACATCTGGAATTATATCAGCATCTTCCATGCAGAAAAACAAAATGGTAATTTTGTTTATTCTTAAAAAAAAAAAAAAAAAGTTACATTAGAGAAGATTGACTAAGCTATGTATTTATAAACATTTTAGAAACTAAATGCTCTAAAAAGAAACAGGTTTTTTAATTGTTGCCTCATGCTTTGCTCCATTAAAACCTGAAAACCTAAAAATGGCTGAAGATGTCAGAATTTGCTCACAGTATCTCTGCTACACAGCGACTTTAGATTTAGAAAACTCATATCTAACATAGTTGTCCTTTAATGCTGTTGTTCTTTGCTAATGTTGTGAGTGCTGATGGTAAAATATTCAGGATAGGTGACAATTTGGTAACCATGTTTTTCAGGTCTCCTACTAACAACAAGCACCAACTAACAATATACAGATCATATTCAGAGCCTTGTTACGCCATCGTAAATGATAAGTAACTTCAGTGCCTTCAAGAAAATTGCTCTAGGTTTACTCTGGTATAAGTATCAGTAGATTTCATCCCTTGAAGTAAAATCTGTAAGTTGTCTTACAGGGAAAGAACTGTCTAAAACTGGCTATATGAAGTACAGACACAACTATTCCCTGGGGGAAAAAGTATGTAATTTCTGTGGGACTTCATTACTTCGTTAAGAAGTCTGTGTGTCTGCCATATGGCATTTCACTCTGAAGGTATAACTCAAAAGGAAAACTCAGAAAAAGAGAAGAGAATGTTCTACAAACCTTCTGCCTTTGAGAAAAATCTAGGTATTTTAAAACATTTCAGTGAGAAAGTATAGAAATCTAAATGGCATCAAGATTATTCATTATCTCTGTCTACCTTTTTGTAGTCAGCATCTGTAAGAAGTTTCAAGACCAAGCACAAGGAATTAAACATTACTGCTTTCCTGAAATAATGAAGTCTGCACTTTAAGTTTATATCAGCTGCAACCAAACTGGACATAAACTATAGTTTCATGTGAAGCCAGCTTTGTTCATTTAGAATGCCATCCTAACCCAGTACGCGAAAAGTACCTCCTGAATATCACAGCTGTAACCTTGCTAAATGCATCTACACAACTGAGACCACAGGAGCTACTGCTGCAAACCATAAAAAGGCATGTTCAGAGGGTAATCACATTCAAATGTTGAATAAATCATATTCTAGGCTTTATTCTTCTCCTTTAACTAACCTGTTAGTGATGAGCACTCCACTGCTATACATGAGTGCAGTGATTTAGAAGACTGGGGGCTAGGGATGACAGTTCAAGTGGCAGAGACCATTGCAAGTGCTCCATGGCAAAGAAGAATGTTTGGAGGAAAGCTGCATGGTATGGGATGGTGTTGTTCTCCTGTTTGAGATGGATCTGTATGTGGCAGAAAAAGGTAATGTAAGGAAGCCAAAAGTAGCTGGTTTGAGAGTCTGGGAGTTTGGGGAGCTTGATGGACGCTGTCCAAGCTTCGGTGGCCTCAGTCACAGGAACCCATGTGATGCTTGTGCTCATGCTGCAGCTCCACAGCCATTAGTTGGACGCCTATGTGCTGACTGATCTCCCAGAAGTACAAATTTGATCTGGCTCAAGAATGGGCACATGATCACATTTCTGTCAAATTAGCCAGAACACACCATATGGAACTTTCACGGAGTTTATGTTGGCTTTATATCAGCTGCAGGAGGATGGATGACATTCAGTACAGCTTAAGTTAGAGTCGTGTGGACCAACAATACTTGGTGTGAGCTGGTCTTCTAGGTACAGATATCTGTGAGCATTTCTGGATGGATTTGAATGGGTGGTACTGTGTCTGAATGCTGCATTTTGACTTACAGTTGCAGCATTTCTGATGCAGTAGTAGGAGCTTCAAAGGATGGATGTGTTTCACTGCTCAACTGCAGTTTCAGTTTTGTAGCTGCTGTTTAACAGAGAAGAAATTAGTTAGCAATCATTTATTTTCCTCTTTCTGATGCATAGTCTTTCTATGGATATAGTGGCACTGAATCATGTATACTGAAAAATACTATGGAGAAACCAAAGGTGAAGTGAGCCTGGGGCTCCTATCTTCCTGACATGTCCAGTGATCTCTGATCACAAGTGACTGTGCTAATGGCCAGCTATTGTCCACAGTGCTGGGATCCTATAGATAGTCTTACTGAGTGTCTCTTGGCCATATATATACTGTGAACAGTGTTTTTCCATTCCCAGAAAAAAAAAAAATGTTAGCGTTTTCAAAAAGGTTATCCATGAAAGAGTCAATGTGTCAAAATAAAGATACCTTGTTGACCAAGTGTCACATAAAAAAAGACAAGAGGAGAAATAGTACTTGAGGGACAACTATCACAACACAGGAGTAAAATGTGACATGACATTTATGCACTTTGTCATATGGCTGTAAGGCCTATATAGTCAGGGTCATGTAACTGCAGCTCCCATCACTTCACTGGATGTGCAGTCAAGAAGCTACATCTTTCCTTAGTCCAACTCCCACCCTGGCCAGCAGTTTCTCAGTAGAATTCATAGAACTATTGCTGTGCTTCAGGCATTTTTAAATAAAACCAAACTGACTAGAGAGCATCTCATTTTGCAAGCCCACTTCATTTTCTAGACATATGGTTCCCATAATGTTTTAGTATTATTCAGCATTCTTGTGAGTGGATTTGACTGGGCACATGGATGGTGGGAGGAGGAGGAGGTTGGTCAGGGAAGCAGTCCAACAGGAGTGAGATAGCTTTTACTGTACTGTGCCCACCATATAAAGAGACATAGTCCAACAGTAAACAATTTGCCACTGGAAGATTACCATTGATTGCAGGCACCCTTAAACCCCGAGACAACTCTAGTTTCCAGTTTCCCTGGGTACAACGGCAGCTATCAGTCATTTTTAGGTTGCTCTTAAACTTGATGACAGTCATTTTCTGGAAGCTAGCAATTACATTCCATTGCAATAATTTATTGCGTCTCTAAAATCACCTGAAGAAGTAGTCTTCCTTCACAGCACAAATTCAAGGAGTTGTGTCTTCAGGAAGAGAGGGTGCTCCTGTCCACAGCCTCAGCACCAGACAGCTTCCTGGAAGTCTTGCTTGTACGGTGGGTGAAACCTGATGCCATGTTTATTCTGATATCATCTTGAGACATACTGATTCCTGCCTAAGGCTTTCCAGAGGAATATAAAATTCTAGGCCTAGATTTTCAGGAGAAATGTATGATTTTGAATGTTTCAAGTTTTGCCCAACATTTACTCATTTTGAGACAATTATAAAGGGTCTGTCTTTCCAATCTGTATTGCTTCCAAAAAACTAGAGGAGCCCCACGGATAGAGTTGCCCAAACTTCTTAGTCACATTTAAATATCTTGGACTCAGTAAACAGCTGTTTTGTCTGAGATTTGACTTCAAAAACACAGCAGATTATTATGAAGAGACAGCAGTGGAAATAGCTAAATGCTGACAGTCTGAAGTCCTTCCAGGGGTAAAGCATCCCTGTAGGGTTAGTTTCAATATCTGTTTAAATTTTCAGGAATGGATAACTTATGCGACAGCAATGTTGCAAGCAAAAATTTAGATTGTGCCCTGAGTAAGTAACCTGGAAAGCAGCAGCTTTCTCTGCTAAATTGCATGTCAGATGAAACCTGGAGGAGCAAAACAGTAATTGTGCAGAAGGCACATTTTCCTACATTACATAGCAGCAGAAAATGAGTGAAAACATGAAAAGCAGACTGATCAAAGAGCAGAACAGATGTTAAGAGTATTAAATTAAATGCATCATGTCTATTTCAAGAGAAAAGAGAGAAATCAGGAACAGTGACCTTTTGAAAAGCTGACTCCTGCACACAGGTTCATCCCCTTGAAAACAGTGTGTATGGGTATGATGATATGGTTCATCTTCATAGAGATTGTACAAGGAACCAAGTCTTCTGCACTGGTGAAGTGTGTATATGGAAGAAAAGGTGGCAGCTCCACAGACAGAATGGCCCTAACACCATGTAACCATGGAAGGTGGACTCCTCCAATACTTGTGCATTAGGATGCCTCAGAAAGACCAGAAACCTACAGTTTTGATAGAGATTTATTTATGCGAGTGATGCAGCAAACCTACAGTTACCAAATTAACCAGTTAGGGCAGTAGCTGCTGAGAGGAAGAGCTGCAGCCCTGATGCAGAGGTAGCCTGTGTTATGCTTTATGCTTTATACATGCTCTGTGCTTTACCATATAAAAGATTGGTAAATTGAGAAATTTCAACACTTAAAATAAGGTTATTTTTTATACATTTCTTCTCAAAATGTGACATTTTGCCTCTCTTATTTAAATGACAAACAGTTAATTTTAAATTTTAGCAATATAATTTTCCCAGGAACCCTTCCCAGAAATTTTATGGGGACATAATCCAAGCCTAAGATGAGAGGCTACTAGTGGTAGCTCCTCTTAATTTTAACAGCATGAACTGCTTGCTCTAATTCATTATATCATATTTGGGGCGAAAGAATTCACACTACAAATCCCGCCCCCCCAGAATGCAATGAGTATTATACTGATAAAACAGTGGAGAGATTTCCACCACACTGCAATTTCCTGATGCCTTGCTAAACTCCTGAGGATAAGTAGACACCTGGGAGTCCCCCTCCTATACTGCAAAAGCAAATGCCCTTCACCAGTTTGTACTCACAGAGACAGCTTCTTCACTCAGTGAAGAAGTTTTTCCATTACTTTGTGGAAGTGCTGAGAGTTTTCAGTGGAATATAAAGAAACTGGCTTCCCTAGAAATTATTTACCTTTAGACAGCAGATAAATGAGGTTGTTAGTAACACGTTCCTAACCTGTGGGGAATAAAGCAGAAGCAGAAATAGTTATTTCAATGTTTTCAGTGTTTTGAGATCTTAGTTTTGAAGAAGGTGCTACACAAATGGAAAAAAAAAAACCAACAAAACAAGATCATTTGTGTGATATTACAGACACGTGCAAAATAGGATTTTGTTTTGATGGTAACAGCAATGATGACACAATCCTCTGCCTTGTGTGCTAATTGATCCATCAACAGACTGCACCACACCTCTGCTTTTCCTCCATATGGTGTATTAGTAATTAGGCCATTTGAGTTTATTTTATGGAGGTGGCTTAGTACCTCTAAGTCAATTAAACTGGTTTAAGTACTCAAAGACTTCTTACAGATTCACTTTTTATGAGAGTCTTTAAAGAAAAATATCAACTATACAGAAAATAATTTTAAGGATGATAATGCAATTGTTTATGCTTGGATTAGCCTGTCAGTTGGTAGAAAGCAAAACAGCACAAGAGGATCAGAAGAAGGGTGTAAGTCTTATGCAGATGCTTTTGTTAGAGAAACTCCCAATCTTCTTAACATGTCAGTCAACTCAAAAATTGGAATGAAAAGCCTTAGACTCTTTTTTTCCTTTCTGTTTCTCTCCCAGTATTTTAAAACTGACAATTCAAGGATTGAAATAGTTCTGAGCTCTTGGAAAAAAAAGAGGAGGAAAGGAGGGATAAAAAGGGCTAAAAATGGTCCTACAATCAATATGTAAATCAGGATGATAATGTCTGGCTAAGACAACAGCTGCAGTGCATGGACCAAGTGTGGCTGCTGTAATCAGTGTGCTGCTGCTGCGCTGCTGCCATGCTGGGAGGCTTCAGCAGCCTCCCATCAAAGCTAGAAGACTAAAACCTCAGCAGGGCTGAGGATGCATGTCTGTGCTCGTATCTTTTATGGCTGTGATGGCTTTGCCTTTGGATAAATGCCTCACTGAGGATCTGGCTGTGGTCCTGGGGTGAACCCTGCTGCAGGACTTGCTGCCTGACACTGATAAGCTGCTGGGAGCCAGGAACCATGGCCCCTGAGCCTGACCGGCGGCTTGCAGCCACATCCAGCCCCGCTGCAGGTGCTGGCTAATTAGCCTTATTAAAGCAACTTTATTTGCCCCCCCAGCAGTTAATATCTCAATTTCAAACCTTCATTACTAGGGGTTAATAACTCAGGCAAAGAAATACACTTGGGACTTCAATTTGATATAATATGGAGACTGTTTTTCCTTCCTAGTTGAAATAAATATTGTGAATATGAAATCCTACCAGACACAGCCCAACATTATCTAAGTCCACCCCTGGGTACTCACATCCCTTATGGGTGCTATAGCAGGGAAGTGCCTGAATATCGTTTAGGGGAGGTTAGACTTCTGTGCGGGGTATGTATTTTCCTGTGACTTGAAAGGCCATGTTGTGAGCTCTAGAGAAAGCACATTTAAATGAGAAAGCTCATTTCCCTTAGGGGTTACAGGCAATTAGCACCACAACATTTGGATAACATTTCTGACATTTAGAATAATAATGTACAGAAGTTGCAGAAACATTATTGAGAAATGACAATTCATTTGGGTTAGGAAAGTGTTTTAAAGTGGAAAAATGTTCACTGAAGAAAATCCTCCTGCCATGCCAGCCACTGCAGGCAGGACCCGGCTGGTCCCTGCTCCCTGCCATCATCACCAGTTGTTTGCAGCAAGGACTAGTTTTCTTGGGAAGGCCTTCTAACATCTGGTCCACATCTCTCAGGACTGAGGATCAACGGGGCTTTCACAACAGCAAGTTTTGAGCCCTTCACAACAAGGAGTAAACCACTACTGAAACTATGTGCTCATTAGTTATTTTTCTTCCACTGCCTCTATTGCAGGAATCAACTCCAAAACAACAGAAATCAAAGATTTCTTTTTATTATTTTTATTTTCTGGCAGAATTATTGCCACTGGTTTAGGCAGGGAACATGTTGTGGAAATTGTCTGCTCCCTGGACTCCCACTTCCCTTTTGTTCACTCCCACCGAGTTGGCACAGCTTTCTGGCTGCAGGCTCCAGGGCCGGGAGGGGAACGCCATGCTGCCGACACTCCCCACACTCCCTCTCAGAGCCTCTGGAGATGTTTCTGGCCTTTTCAACCCTGGCTTGTTTCTGTCAGTCCAGTCAAGCTGAGGGTAGCACTCTGGTTGTGGAGTTTGATTTCTGAGTTAGTCTCGGGAATGCTTAGGGCTTGCAATGTACATCATCTTTGCAAAAAAAAAAAAAAAAAAAAAAAAAAGGAGGCATGTGACAGGTTATCCACGTCATTACCCTTTGAAATAGGCTGGAAAATAGCAGCTAATAAATATCATGAATGTCTGCAGAAGGACTTAATTTAGACTGTACATTCAGAAATGAACTCCAAACTTTGATTTGTTGTCTCTTCTTATAACTGATATTTAGAACTTATCAGCTGCTTTGTGGCCCCACACACATGAGGAGTATTTGTGACATCGAGCAGCAAAACATGTCTCCAGCTGAGGTGTCAAGAACCTGCAGAACTGGAAAGACTGCTTACGGGGATCTGATAATTTACGTGTCCCCTTTTAACAGCAACAGACAAATATGGATCACAAATGACACCAAAATCACTACAGTTCCTAAAAGAGAAAGAATCCTCTTGCTTCCCCTTACCTCACCCTTGCTCTCTGTCACCACCTAGCAGGTGACATTTCTAAGCCGGGAAATAGTTCCTCCTCCCACTTCCCCACAAATCCAGAAAGCAAATGAGCAACACCTCACCTTGCCACCAGATCCCAGGTTCTGGGTGGAAAATGGTCTCCTCTGGTAATTGGCTCTTGTTTTTAAACTGCTGCATGTTCTGATGATCTGTTACAACTAGATAACATATGGGAATAATTTCACAGTCCTATGGTTAACATCTATCACTGTATGTTGCTATTTTTGGTGATCAGACCTTACTTCTTTCATGGTGGTTATCTGTGCTGCAGAGCTGCTGTGAGCAGGAGGAAGCTGCATGGTGAAGGCGTGAGAAATGCCATCAGCTTGCACTGAGGCAGCTGCACCACCACATTTCTAACAGTGCAAATAATCTGACAAAACCAGCCTGTTTGGAGTGGGGATTTGCTGGATACTGCATTGCTGGATAGCATGTATGATCTTGAGGTATCCAGCCTAGCTATGCCAACTGAGTCTTTGTAGCATGAGCAGAGTGGTTTTCCAGCAGTTGCCAGCAGATTCTCCAGAGATATAGTCTGTTTCCCAGGTGTCCACAAAGCAAAAGAACGCAAAACAGTTCTGTTAGGTTTGTATATAGTGATGATACACATTTATAAGTAAGCTAGAGTGTCCCTTGGAGATCCACAAACGGAGAGAGGTTGGAAGCTGTGTGTCCTCACCAAATCTGATATTCTTTGGATGGAGGGCCTGTTCCCAGGGCAGTGGGAACTCTGTGATTTCAATGGAAGAAGACCACTTACTCTATAGGTCTCCAGGGAATATTTCTCATTTGTCAGGGTCAGCAAAGTGCTGCAAATCCTTGAGCATTAAGGCCCTCTGCTTGGTAACTAGGCATTGGGAAGGGGGTGAGGTGAGGTGGCCCCAAGCTCTCCCATACACCATGACAATGAGACTGGAGCCCTTTCTTCCTTTTGTGTTTTTGTTTTTCACCAGTCTGTTTTCTTAGCACAGATTATAAACAGTTTTAAGGGAAGGTCTTAGTGCAACAGCTAACATGTCTGGTACAGAGAGAGGGATGACTTCTAAATCCAACTGCATTAGACTATAATGCAGCTGACTACATAATCTGGAAGCCAAAAGAGCCACCAGTATATTTACTTTGTCAAGAATTAGAAAAAAGATAGTCAAACAGAACAAAGAGTCTAAAAAAAGGTGAGGGGAAAAAATGTTCCTATGCATTTATGCACGCTTCCTGTGCTTATACCAATTAAAGTATCTCCTGTAGTTAATAAAGGTGGGAGCATATTGCACTGCCTGGTACACATATGATAAACCATTCCATTTTGCTGAAGAGTTAGGTGGTTTGTTTGTTTGTTTGTTTGTTTTATCTTACTGATTTATTTTAAATCAGACCAATTGCAGTACAAATTCTTTTCTGAAGATCTCACCCTCCTCTATGCATAGAAAAATGATATAATGATTCACTTTTGTTTTATATTACTCTCTTCTCCATTTGTCTTTTAGGATGTAAAGGTATTTCTCAAACTCACAGGTTTTTATGTGAAGAGAGTGCACTGTTCTCTCCAGTATCAATAGCAAAATCTTCAGTGTTCCTTTGAATGTCTAGCTATACAAAGAAGTTTTCAGAAAAGACAAGTGGAATATCGAGGTGTCTGGTAACATAACATTAAAAACAGATTTTTATTCAGAATGTTTATAGGTTTTACTTGTTTTTTGGAAAGAACATAATGGCCTATTATGTCAATGTTTCTAGCTGAATCTTTTAATAACATAATGTAATTTGCAACCTTTCCATCGTGGGATTCAGCTACTGAAATGGTATGTGGGAGTGTTCTCACTGGGCAACAAAAAGAGCATGATGGATAATCTCTATCAAGCATATCATTGCTTCCAGGTGCTGGCTCATTTTTAATAGTTACTCGTGTACTTACCTACCTTCTCAGAATGTTTTCCTTCCTTAGCAATTCCCAAAAAAAGGAGCTGCCATCCAAGGCACAGCTAGGTCAGATAAGGTGCTTGTGATACATTGCTTGATTCTGCTTTCCAAGTATAGTCTAGGTCTGACTTACAGGAAATTCTTGAGAAAAAGCAACACAAAATTAGTTTCCTAACTGTAGACCTCTTCACAAAAATAATAACTGTCTTCATTCCCTCCCACAATTTTCCTTTAATGTATAATTTATAAGATATCTTGGCATTATTTTGTAAATATTTTTGATGATATGCCACTTTTTGTGAAACAGAGTAACGTTGTTGAAGCTATTCTGAAAAGGAGCTATAACGCTCTGAAAAGGAGCTATAACGTGTTCGTCAGGTTGGATGAAAGCCGATGGGATTCATGTGCTGTGTGTTCTTGGACAAATTGTCCTTTCCAGACCCACAGAAAATAGATTCTAGATGGTGGTCTTAAAAGTCAAAAGATGAATATTTGGTTCTGTGTCAGAAATCTGTAGAAAAATGCCTTTAATTAAAAACATGCAAATTAAAGAAGTTCAGATAAGTGTTTCAAACACCAGAGAGGGTTTTGTAAACTCCCTGATTTCATATAGCTATATTTTGGCTGAGGGATTACATTTTAATAATACCTCCATACAGAAATATGTTTTGGGCCCATGTCAGGTTATAAAGGCTGTGGATGGAGACATGGGGAGCTTTTGCTGTTATATTCAACAATTGCTTATATTCTGGCAGGTTTTTATTAAGATCCCTGGGGTGGGTGGGCAGCCACAGCATCTCATCTGGGCACCAGGAGGGATAAGAACATTCTGGGTTTGCTCTTGGGTCATCAATGTCATATGATTTTTCTGCCCTATCTTTACAGTTATGCTGTCTGTTGTGGATGTTGTACATGTATGCTGTTACTCCTTTTTATCTCCCTCTGCTTGAGTCAGAGATGATGGCCAGCTGCTTGGACAGCAATTCCATTTCTCTGGATGTAGTGATCCTGAACAATGGGGGTCTTGGGACACTTGTGAGCCCTCAGAGCCACAGGCTGTTTTCTCGGGGCAGGTCTTGGTGACTGTAGTAGCAATGCAGCAGCCAATGGAGGACAACAGTCCTGTGGAGGATGTATCTCACAGGGACTGGCCAGCGAGCCAGATTCTTTGGTCTGCAGCAAACTGTGACAAAGGATGTCCCAATCCAAAGGGAGGTCTGCAGCTCTCATTGCTTCGTCTTTCAAGCCAGGGGATGACTGTAGCAATTTAATGCAGCTGGGAGGAATTAGATGTCCTTTACAGCCAGATAGTCAAAGAAATTATTTCTTTTGCGTAGTCTCCTGGAGCCACGGGCCCCACATGTGTTGTAACATCCCATCAATCATCCAGGTGTATTCCTGGACAAATGAGACCAGTATGTGTACATGCTTCTCTCTGCTGTACACCAATGTCAGTTCCTGCAGCAGCCCTGAGTCTGTAGCCCATCCATTTTGTTCTTCTTCTCCTCATCTCACCAAAACCCCCAACACTGGTGTGACGTGGACAGGATTTGCAGAGGCAACAAGACAGAGACTTGCTAAGAACCCAGATCATTTTCATCCCATGCTCAGGTCCAGAACTGGGCTGGATTTTTTCTGAAGGTGAGAAATTATTTTGACATGCTAAAGCTCACTGACAGCCCATTAAGCAAAGGTGGCCCTTGCCACGTCCAGCAATTTTCTTTAAAAGTCTACCAGAGGTCAAAGAAAATTCTCAGACACTTTCTGGAACTGTAAGACACAAACTTTTCTTCAAGCTTCCTTTGAATCTATTAAATCTATGCCAGTTCTAAAAGCTGCTGATGGAGCTAAATGAAATCTTGGCTTCCACATTTTTCACATCTACAACTGCTTGAGAATAGTGTGACATTCTGTCTTTGGCAACTGGGAAGAATTTCTGCAGAAGGGAGGCTGACCTAACAGGTGCCCTGCCCTTGGCAGCCTCTCCCCTGCTGCAGGTAGGGAGGCTGAGAGCTGCTTTTTAGGTGAAATGCATCTGTGGGACCCAGAAGAGCTAGTGAGAAAATGTACCTTTCACTGTGGAAGCAGTCAGGGGTCCCAAAAATGCTAAACTTCATCACCCACAGGTTCTGAGCATTTCGGAAACCCAGAATCAATTAACAATCAAAGAAAGGATATAAGCGTACGGCCCTCAATAAATTTATTTGTTGTCTTGTTATAATGACCCTAATGGTGCAAACTACATAAGGAAATTCACCCCCTTATGCATGTCATTAAGTTTTTCCCAGATAAAAGTTGCAAGATTAGACAAGTTATTTCAAAAATAAACCATCTGGTTTGTGTATTTCTTGCAGGGATGCCCTGCTTTATACAGAAGGAACGAAACACACATTTTAATACAAAGATTCACCAGTTAAATATGCAAGACCCAAACAAGGCTTAACTGCTAGAATTCAAGAGCCTTTCTATCCCTGTGAACTCCTCACAGGAATCATAGCCCTGGGATACATTTCATTGCATGCATATATTTAGAATGTAAAAAAATTAACTCTTGGGCTGCCATTGCTTTGGCAGGCAAAGGCATATTATGTGTGAAGTGGGAGAGTGAATGTTTTATGCTTGTTTATTATGGTAGTCAGAGTGTTAAAATGAAAACCACTAAGAGCTATTTCATTTTGTAAAGAATGTGTTACTTGACACAGGAAGTTCAGCTTATAGTAGGATATAGAAAGCAAGAGATGAAATCTATACAATCAGGATGAGATGAAAGCTTAATGGGGTTTCCAACCCACAATTAACAGAATTACCCCTATTATAGAATCTCTTTTCCAAACCCTCAGGTGAACCTGCTCTGTTTCCTTTCCATTTGATTCTGTATTTTTCTACAAATGCACCAGCTCAGTCTGCTGTGCCTTCCCACTGGTGCTGGTGGCTGCCAAGTCACTGCAGTGCCGTTACCCCTTCTGCTTCCTGTGCCTAAACGCCCTTTCACTGCTGGCCAATAGTTCACAGGTACACAATCCTTAATCTGGCCCCAGGTGAGGCAGAGGGCATAATTCCTAATGGATAATAATAAACAAGTCCATCAAAAACCATGAAGCAATGTACGTTTGGCAGATGCCAGCCTATCAGGAAGGATGAACTGAGACACACATATCCCTGGACAGGTTTCTTTGGCTTAATTTTTTTACGTCACAGTGTGAAATACTGTCTTTATTTTCTATGAATTACTTCTTTATATTTCCAGGTTGTCTAACCATATGTGAACTCTTTCCAGCTCCTGCATACTGTATGTACACTGTGATGAGAGCATGGTCAGGGGTTTGTGCTGTTGTCCCAGTCCCTCTGGTTGTGGACTGAAAGATTACACAGGCCAAAGCACAGGCTCTACAAACCCCAGATACCCAAATCACAACAAATATAGATGTGAAGAGACCCAGGAGATGACACCACATGCACAACCACAGCTGTGCACTATGAATGCAGGTTTCTGGAGAACAAGGTACCTCATATGAGCTCTCTCAGTCACATAAACTGCCGAATCACCAGAATGGGGAAACAGAAAGCAGTTCCATAAAGTGTCAAGGATACAGGGGCCTTGGTCAGCCTCTGAAAGGACTGTGGCCTTATCAAATAACAGACTTTCCAGCCAGTAATATCAGAAGGGAACCACAGAGCTGGCTTGAGACCACCGTCACCAGAACTGGTGAGTACTATTGCTTTAGGTTAAAGAAACTGAAACTCACCTGTCTCCAGAGGAGAAACACGAACCTGCTTTTATGTGTAGCTGCCATGAAAGGAAGCCCAAGGGCCCCTATGGAGTGCAACACTCAGGGTGAAGGTTCTTGCACTGAGATTTGTGTCCACATTCTGGCATCTGAGATCAACAGTCAAAATCTGTTCCATTACTAATCCTAACAGAACATCTGCATACATCTTTTGCAGTGGCCTTATCTGTGTTTCCAGTTAACAGCACCTAATGAAGGCAGTTGCTTTCCTTTACAGGGAGGGAGGGAGGCGGGTAGGCATGCAGCAGCCTCTGGACTTTTAGCTTAGCTACAAGTTCCCTCTGGGTCCTCACCTGCTGCTCACTTCTCCTGACAAGAGGAAGAGCAGCAGTTTTTCTCCCTAAATCTGGAAGTTCAGTACCCCTGTTCTGCCCTGGATGTTTTGTGCTGACACACTAGTCATGCTTTTCCAAGCAGGGTAGGTTGGATTCCCCTGGAGCTGAAATCCCAGCAGTGTGCCCTGGAGACCAGTTCAGGGGGATACCTGCAAGAAGGTTTATGACCAGCTAGGGAAATCTGCTCTCACTCTGGTTTGAAAGAGGCTTGGCTGGTGGTGGTGGCACCAGAAGCCAGATGAGGAGCTGGGCAGCCCATACCAGTGCTCACCCCACAACAGCTTCCCAAGAGCTCTGTCATTGGAGGGGTCAGTGGAATCCCACAACATTGCTGTCCTCTGTAACCAGGGCACTGCTGTCCTCAGTCACTGCTGTGATGTGGTCCCAGCAGGTCACCATCTGCTATTGACACTGATTTCAGAAATATTTTGGTGCTGCTTCACATAAAGAGTCTGTCTTGTTATTTCTGTATTCTGGACTATTACACAGCTGCTCAGCATTGCGTCTCCCATGTAAACTCAATGGTAATATGGAATATAGGCAACTTTAGCCCTCTTCCCTTCCTGAGGAGAAAAATCTGCTTGTTGATGAATATTACCTGGAGATATTTGTGCACTCACAGGTGGATGGGTGTGCAAATATATGTATGGATATATACATGCGCACGCACATATTCTACCTGTATACCTGTATACATGTTGGTGTGCTTTATTCTCATATGCAGAAAAAAGGTATGTATCATGGTATGGATTTATTAGGCATGAAATACATGTTTATATGTCATATATATATATGAGTAGTTTACATTCTATTTTCTTTAAAAAATAAAAGTAGCTGAAGTTGCATGAGTGCCAGGAGTTGTAGACAGTTAACCCAATACTCTGAGAGCATCAGGAGTACACCTCAGAAACACTCAGAGCTGCATCACATTAACAATGTAGCCTGCTTTGAGAAGCTGTCAGGTTTCCTGAGTTTTGAAAACTGTTGCTCACAGACATCTGCAGCCATGTCTGTCACAGAGCAGGAAGCACTGTTGTCTGACAATAGCTCTGTTTTCAATTTGGTACCTCCTCCAGGGTTTATAATTCTGAGAGAAAAATGTCCATTGTACTGGAAACAACAGGATTTTCACAATGGCTTGTGCCTTGTCTCATCTTGTATTTGTAGGTGCCAGATTACAGATGCTGAAAGGGTGTTCCTTCTGAGACTTCTGCTTTGAGGAGCTGTGTTGAATTTTTCTCTTCGGAGTTTCAGCTCTTTTTCCCCTCACTTAATAGTCTCTGAATGTTGCAATGATATTCATATTTTTTTTTGTCTTCAGCCACTAGCCTTTTGAAACATACTGTAAGGAAAGAAGTAGGGAAAATAAAACTGAAATCCCTAGATTTTCTTCCAGCCTCCATATTTTACTTTCTTTCAGACTTTTCACTCAAAGAGATAATGCTTCTAACTTTTACTATCTGTTTTTTGTTTCTCAGACACAGCTCTGGGAAAAAAAAACCAAATGAAAATCAAACCAAACCAAACAAACAACAACAAAAATACAAACAAACAACAACAAAACACACACACACACAAAAAGAGAAAGAAACAAAAAAAGAAATAAAAAACCAGCTTGGTAAAGTTCTGTTTAAGCCCATGTATTTGGCTTAGCCAGTGATCTAAACCTGAGACACATTAATCCTGAGAACATAAAAGTTCTGTTACATATTGCCATGTTTTTTCTAGTTGTTATAAAGCAAAACTCAGCTCACATCAGTTTAAGTCCCACTTAGAAGAGCTAAATATTTTCAGTATCACCTTTCTTGGCGACCTGTGCCAGAGTGCCAACAGCACTTCTCAACAACTGCTGTCTGTGCTACACTCCCATAGGCAGCAGCTCATCTAACTCAAAGGCAGATATCTAAAAATTAGATTTCTAAATCACAATTAATGACTCTGTGCAATCAGCATAGAGAAAAAGAAACATTTGCAGAGAGATGCATCTAGTTTAAACGTGTATTTGGAGTGAGATTAGTGACAGGTTTTTTTTCAGAAGGCTATTTCGTTCCAGTGAGGGCTGCTGGATCACACGTGTTCTACCACTGTTGTGCAGCAGGGACTGGTGCAAGTCCTGTTTGCCTTCCTCCTCTTCATCTGCTTTAAAACTAAATAAATACTTAAATAAAGGTACATAAAGAATTCAGTATAAGATGGAAGCTTGGTGGAGTGAATTTGATTCAGTGTAATTATAACACAATCTTAAGCAGGTTTTAAAGAAACTTCTGGAAAAATTTATTTGTTCTTTGTTTTATACTGTCATTGTTAAACACTACCACTACAAGGGAAAATACAGTGTTATATGTAAATTATGGATGTGCAACTATGCAGGGAACAGAAAAACTCTTCTTAAATGTACATTGTTCTTTCCCACTATGTTTAAGGTAGAGCATTAGTATAATTTTTTTGTTTGTTTTGTTGATATGTGAGATTATCTTAATGGTACTTAAATGTGTTTGCGAAATATCCTGGGTGGATACAAGTAGGCAGAGGTCCACTGGCTTCAGCATTGCATTGGCAGGCCAGCATTTCTCTGTTTGTATTTACCTGACTTAGCAACAAACTCTCTAAATTTTTAGAAAGAAAATAGAACTGTAATACAAGGACAGGTCAAAATGAAATGTTAACAGTCTGTTGCAAAGGCAAATGGGACCACTTTGCTGTTTAACCACATTCCTCATTACAAAACATATCTCTACAGACTTTGTGCTAGTAATTAAAAACGTCTGTTTCAGCATTTGATGCGCATTAGGCAAAGTTTCAAGTCATGCAGTCTTCAGCAGAAACAAATGTCCCCCACGACTGAAAAACTCTTTGGATTCTGAGACACAAAAAAGTGGAGAACATTTAACTAGACATGCCTTCACATTGTCTTGTGAATAAAATAAAAAAAAAAATCTCCTATACAAGAAGATATTGCTTTAGAATCTGATATGATTGATGGTGCTCATATATATATATATATGTATGTATGTTTGTGTGAGATGGCTATGTAGAAACTACTAAGCACTGAATACCAGTAACAGACCACGGGCACAGATTTGTCATAACAGTGCATGGATACTTCTGAGACAAATGTGTTAATAATTTACAGCTCCCAACCAGTTGGAGTTTGGCTCCTGAGGTCTTTCCCGAGGATGGAATCCCATCTCCGGGAGATGTTTGTGTTATCTCAAGTTGCCTCTTGTCTCTTTATTTATATGTTTTAAATTTTTTTTTCCTATTATTTTCTCTTTGATTTCCAAGCAGCTCCGTTTCACACCAACAACCACTGACATTTCCATTTTTCAAAGCCTATTTTAAAAGCATGGTTGGGCTTGCCACATCTCAGGCTGAGGAGAGTGATATGCTTTTAGCAATGGATAACTCTACTCAAGTTGGAAATAAGGCAGTGCTTCTCAAACCGTGGTCAATAGACCACAGAAGGAGAAGGATGCAATGCAGGAGACTATAGCTAGTGATCCTGTGAGACCATACGATTTAAATCTTTTCTGTACAGTTTGAAGCAAAGCATGATGAGGATAGAGGTGCCTAAAGACTGGGGAGAAATCTCATGTCTGACAAAGTTCAAAGAAAAGGAAAAGACTTTTAGTAATGAATTAGAGTATTCATTTGCTGCACATCACTCATAACTTCCTCAAAAGTAATTCTGTCCACTCTGTGGTATTTCCTAGGTAAACAATGTTATTTTAATCGGTGTATGTGCAGTAAACCACTGTTTACAGGAGCTTATATCTAAATTGACCTGTATGAAATGAATGCAACTGCACGTTCAACTGTGCAGTTAAGGGTTTAATACCTTACATAGGCATCTTTGAACTTCTATCTCGATTTGTGGGCCTGTTACCACCAGAGTATTCCTTCAGCTTAAAGTATTCCTAAGTTAGATGAAACTATGTTCCTCATGTTACCTCAGTTCCAATATAATGACATCATTTTGTTGAAGCCACAGACAATTATACAACTCGTTACTCAAATAGGAAGTGCATTTTTGCCTACTGTGCACTTTAAATGTGTTAATATTTCTTGCACGTTTGGTCCTGTTTGGAGATAAATAAGAAGCTTAAACTGCACTGCACATGTCCCCTGGGAAAAGTCAAAGCAAGTTCAGTTTAAATATAAAAATTTACATTTAAGATTGTACATGAACATACTTTAACTTTGCTGAAGTGGAAATTATAACTGCCCTATTATTGTAGGTCTAGGTCATTTTCTAGTATTTAGTACTAATACCTACCTGAGTTTTATATACCTCTGTATAAAATATATTCCATCAGATTATCCATTACTGCACTGAAGTATTTTTTCCAGGACATGTTCCTATCAGTCTTCTCAACAATCTAATTTGCACTTCCTAGATCAGATTAGCACCAGTGAAGGGACATTAATTTGAAGATATCTGTAAGCAGGAACATGGTGCCTGATAAGTTCTGAAAACAATACTCTCTTGGAGAAGTCCTCTCCCCTTCAGAAGCTATTTGAATCAAATAATATTTAAAAATATATATATTTTTAAGCCTTTGAGGGCATTTGCAGCTGTGGCTGGAACATGATGCTCAGGTATTCAATGTAGCTCCAGCATCTGGCTTATGGCCAGCTGCAAACAGTGACATAGCATCTTTCCTCTGTTTCACCAGGTGTGAAACTGCAAGTACTCAGAGAGGAAAGATGGGGATAAACTTTGGACTGAGAATACAAGAGTCCTCCCTGAGAGTAAGGTGTGATCCTGAGACAGAAGTCCATCTTTTGCTTTGGAGGAGCCACAATTTAGTGGGAGTTTTTACCTAGACAACAAACTAGCAATAGCCAAAGAAGCTTTTCCTGCCTCTCTATTTCTTTACTTCTTGTTCCTTGCTTGAGGTACAAAGGACTGTTAATCCTCCCAACATCTTTTGAATTGGACTCAAGCTTAGCATCTCCCTGTGCAGTTTAGTGAGATGCAGGCAAACCTGTGGATGTCATCTGTGGCCACAAGCCAGCCTCAAATCTTGTAGCAGTTTCAGAGATCCACAGTGAAGCTGTTGCTTCACTGATGATCATGCCTTATAGTCATGGTGAAGTCATGCTGGAATTTTCCTTGTTAGAACTACATCCACTAAAATGTCTCTATTTGCGTCCCCAAGTAACAAGAGGGATATAT